>APFE031269463.1:0-38879 GCA_000404065.3 Pinus taeda | reverse complement strand
CGAGTAGTTCGAGGAATTATAGATTAATAAGCTTTTGGAGAGTAAATGAGAGAGTATAAGGAGGAAGAATAACTCATCACATAGAGCCCAAAGCATCAATAATTCTATATTTAAGACATAGAGCTTGAAATAATAAGGATCTCTACACTTATTTGAGTTATAGGTAGATATAACAGACAAAAGAGAGGTTGGGTGCTATAATTCATGTAGTGCAGTTTTAAAGATATGATTTCAGCCCTTCATACAGGCATATGCATTAACAAATCAATACAAATGAATCTGTAAGGACATCTGAAATATTTCTAGCAACTATTATTGCATTAATTCAAAGAAGAAACATGAACTTAATTAATTTCAATAGGAGGATAACATATTGTAATACTTTAAGGGGGAATCACTACCATTTACTTGATATTCTAAAATATTTGCATTATTAAGCTATATAGTCTAAAATACATGTAGCTTTTTTTTTTATAGATTTATGAACCTTTGTTAAGTGTTGATTCCCCTATTTATCTGAAGAGGAGGAGCATTAAACGTTCATTACATAAAAAATATTCGGTCGAGTCTCAGCTGTCAGGTTGACTAGCTGTCTTGGCGAGGGATGGATTTGTGGCCCAAAAGAATTACAAAGCATTAATCACATGATTAAAGGGAGGCACCTTACAGGATAAAAAATCAGTCAATCACATAATAATGTCAGCAGAATATCTCCGTGCCCATCCTGTGCTCACTTCTTCAATTGGTTGTAATTTTCTCATGGTATGGCCTCCTATGCTGGTCAGCCGACTCTCGTTGCTTCTACCTTTACTCCTTGAACCATTCATATTTTAAAGCTGAGAGTGGCACTATCAATGATACATTGTAGTACTACAGCAGAGGGCCCCTGGGCGATACTTTGCATTCCATCTGTATGAGGACATCATGCTGAGTAAATAAAGTCTTCCCAAGCTATGAAGTCCCTATTTACTTCTGTTAGCGTTGACCCTAGTTCCATGTCTCAGAGAGCCTTTCTGGATCAGCCCATGCCATGTTTGAATGCTCCATATCCCTTCTTAAATTCCATATCTACCGACCCACCATGCCTTTACATTTCTGGAGAACACTATCAGTGCTTTGATATACCTGGTGAGTCACTTATGTCGTAATATGGAGGACTTTCTAGCATTGGCCCTTATCATTAAAACATTACGAAACAGAAGATTCCCGATCCCCTTGAAGCCCTCTTACTTCGAGCCTTTCTGTGATTCTCTTCATGTGACTAGGGTCTAGGAGCAGGTTCTTAGCCCTAAGGCGCTAGGGATTTTAGACTCCTGTCTAGGGGGCTTTTTCCATTGTTATATGAAATCCCGCATATAAGCGACTTATAACATTTTCCTTTAATATCTCCCCTTGAACTTTGTGATTGCCAATCTGTATGATTGTGCCCACTCGGGGTATCACAATTGCAACAAGGGAGAGGGAGTTGAGGACTAGTGGTTTTCTGAGGGGGGAATGAGCTATGAGTGGTAAATGAGGGAGGGGAGTGAAAAATGATATGAGTGGGACACGTAGCAGAGGGGCTTGGAAGGGAAACCTCTTTTTAGACCCACCCTCGCTGATAAAAGGAAACATGGTTGGGGGGCACGAGGGGGCAAGGCCTGGGAGCTATTGATTTAGGTGGAGTCAATCTGTGTTGTCCAGACACGGGGGTGTTGAATGGGTATGTGGCCTTTGAAAGGGATGGAACCGAAATATTTTTAACTCCATTGTATAAAATGTCATGCCTAAGGGGATCCCACATATAGAAATTGCAATCTGAAGGGACTTTGGCGGAAGAGGGGCTTTGCTTTGTACGATCACCAATTGCGAGATTGATGATGTCATCAGTGCCAAGTGGCACCTCCTGAGTGGTGACACGTGTCACACGGAAATGCCCCCATAGGACCACTAAAAATTTCGAATCTACATGCCACGTGTCCTCCATATTGCCACATCATACTAACGTTAGTTTTCATGTCAATTCATCTAGACCAATGGTGCTCTGCCACGTGGTCCCTAGAGGAGAGATAAAAGGCTCTCTTGCCTCTCGTTTTGCAGCTGATTTCCTTTGTAAAATGAAATCGACCCCTGCTAGTGTTTAACACTAAAGATCAATTTTTGGCAATTTTGGGTTATATCAGCGTTCGATGGTTTTCATGACCAAGTGCTTGTGTGCGACCCCTTTGTGCATGTGATCACCGATATGCGATATTGGCTCTCTATTTTGTGAACCTCTGATGCGCTATGTACAATGGGCCTCGAGTTGCCGATTTGTAATTTGTGATATTAGTGATTAGCCAATTGCAGGTTTCGCTACCTTCCATTACTGCTATTCCAGAAAAAACACTGATTGTGATTTGCGATGGGTCTGACCCTTAGCCATTTTGCTTTGTTTTCTAGAATTGAAAGGGTATCTTCAATCTGCTCTAAATTTTGATCTACGAGTTCGTTTTTATACTTCCACCTACCATTGGAAAGCTTACTCTGATCACTATGCAATGGAGAGGATTCGATTTGGCTTTGGTACTTCTATGGCCTGGAAGATGGCTTCAAACATCAATACTCTTTGGCAACTTTGATCAACTGAAAACTCATAGTTCAGTGAGTGACAACACTTAGCATGAGGCATGTAGCTTCTATGGACTTCCATCCTAGCCCATCACTACCAACGTCTATTGCAACAAGCAACCAAGCTTGTCCGATTGACATCATTGCCAACACTCCTCATAATGATCGTTGACATCAATGCAAACACACTGGAAAATGAATTCTTAAGGCCACTAGCCATGCACACAATTCCAATTGTCCAACAATTAGAAAATATTTTGGAAAATGAGGGACAACAAGATGAAAAGGAGTTTTTATTTCCATCCACAGACAAACGGGAAAGACAGAGGTCGTCAATATCATAATGATTCATTTTCTCCTAGTGTATCGCCGAAAGCATCCTAAGTTGTGGGATGAATAAATACAGTGTGTATATCATGCATACAACTGATCTTACACTCTTCCACCTAAATTTCACCATTTGAGACATGCTTTAAGTACCTTCCAAAGTTATCTTTAGATTTGGTCTTCAGAAAATATGTGAATGAACAAAGTGATGAAGAAAATTCTCTCAAGTTCATTCAAAGGATCTAAACGATGCATCACGTAGTGCAAGAACATTTAGATAATAGTGAGAAATAGTATAAAGCACGACATGAAAAGCATGGGTTGATCATTAGTATAAGGTTGGAGACCAATTACATATTTACATCAATAATGACATGATGAAGGGAGGAGGAAAAATGATTAAACTAATCAGATATGGTCCATCACCATCTTAGAAAATATTGGGGAAAATATTTCTACCTTGATCTACTAACTTATATGAAAATATATTCCATGGTCAATGTAGATAAATTGAAATTTTATGAACCCCCCATGATCAGGAATCTAGAGAAGAGTGGTCAAGTTCCATCAATGGATGATTTTTCTCTAGAATACCTGAAAAAGTTGACTGAAGACATCATCTTAGATAGAAGGACAAGGAATTTGTGACAGGGAATTCTTGTGGGTTGATTATGTTGTCATAGGCTCCAAAAACCAACAACCTAGCTACTTTACAACATTAACTCTTTTTATTATTTCCTTGATAATTTACATTGTTCTTACATGCACCAACAATATAAGTCCAAGAAAGTAATTCCACATAAAATTAGAGAGTGGCATTGGGAGGCATGGTAGGTGGTGTGTCATAAGAAATATACCTCAAACTATAGAGGTATATTGAATAGGGTTTTTTCTCCTTTTCCATGGTAACAATTCCCTAGCCCCATCCTCTGGTAAATTTGCCTCTTTCTTGTATGTGAGTATGGAGGAACCTATAAGATATTTGTAATGTGATGTGGAGAACCAAGTCTTTACATGGCACATTTTTCCTCGAAATATGGGATATATTAGCTACAACCCTACACCCAACCTCAAAATCATATTGACCATTAGTTTAAACAAGAGCCTAAACAAGCATACTTCCAAAGGATGCATGATTTCCATCTTTAGTAAATTATATATCACGCAACTATGGATATGGTCATGGAGTTATTATTTAAGAATTCCATGAAAAATATTGATTCATGCCTTTCATTCAACAATGACTAGACCATTGTAAAGAGAAAAACTAAGTAATGCAACAAAAATAACTATCGAAACTTGGAAAAGAAAGGGGGAGCCCAAAATTTTAAATGTACAGGGTGAAAATTTCAGGGGGTGTTGTAGCTACTAGAACAAAATGTATACCAGTATATCATTGAAATAGACAATAACAAATTAATCTATAAATGGGTGCAATATATCATCCATTAACCTCATAAGTGTAGTTGGTGCATTGCATAGGCCAAACGGAATGACTAACCACTCATACAACCCTTTCCTAATTTTGAATTCAGTTTCCAAATATCTTCTTCTTTGAATTGAACTTAGTGATATCTATACTTTAAGTCCAATTTGGTGAAGTACTATTTCACTTATTGCAACTAATCTATAAAAGCATCTATCATGGGCAGGGTGTACCTGTTCTTGTGTGTGATTTTATTCATTTCCTTCTAATCTATACACATCCACCAAGTCCCATCATTCTTTGGTGTGATTATTTGGGTGACCCATATGGTGATTTAGTTGGTTGAATGATACCCTATTCTAGTAGTTGCACAATTACTTCTTCACCTCACTTACTTCTAGAACAAACTACTTGTATAGCCAAATGTTCTGCAATGGGGAGTCCAAAAATAGTTGGATCTCATGCTCCACTTCCCACTTGGGTGGTAACCTTTTAGGTTCCCATAAAAATTCCTTGAATGCTTGTAGTAAATCTTCTAGTAATTTTTTTAATTTCTTATTACACCCCTTATGGATTCCTTTCTTCTTACTGACTCTCCTACAGACTGATTTTCTCTTAAAAATAGTAAAACATACTTCTTGTTGGAATTGATCAATTTATTGGCTTCATTGGCACTTACCATTGAAATTTTTTACTTTCCTTTGTAAGTAGTGATGGTGAATAGTTTTCCACCATTTAAAATCAGGTACTATTTGGCTATGTAGGGACTTTCAAACACCACTCTGCATGAATCAAAGTGAACCACATCTAGTTCTATTTCATCAATAAAATTAACTCTAATAGAAAATCTAATTTTGCACTTTTTTGTTACCATCAAATTTGAATCCTTGTTTATCCATCCAATGGATATGGGCTTGTATGATCATGAATTTCCACTCCTAATTTCTTGACCAACTACGTTGCTATGATATTTTCCTGTGATCCTAAGGCAAACAAATGATCAATAATTGTCCTCTTGACATGTATCTTTATGTGGTGGAGTTTGGTTGTTTCTTTCTCTTGTTGTTGTTGTAGTCTACTTAGATTCACCTCCTTCTGCACTGGTGTATAAAAAAATATTCTCATCTGCATCCAAGCCACTCTCAACCTGGTTGCTAGAATTTGTGGCCTTGAGAATTTTTTTCTTATTAGATTTCTTTTGGTTATTCAGTTTAAGCTCTAGACATAACTTTCGACACTTCTCCTTTGTATAGTTTTCAATGGTGTAGTGTTGAAGTGGTTGATAGGATCCTTGCTGGCGTGTTGTGGTTGTCATGTTTTTATATTTCACCCCTTTCAACTTATTCTTCCCCTCCTTAGAAGTGTCGTTTTACTCATTCTACCTCGATCCACTTGATTTTATCTTCTTAGACCTATGTTCTCTAGGTATTATGCCTATACACAAGCCCCATCCACTAATCTAGGCTCTCACAACATCACTTGTAGCTATTGTGCATATACACAAGCCTCGTTCATGGATCTAGACTTGAACAACATTAACTACTTCAACATATGCTTGTGTAGACAACCTAGATACTTGAGGAGTACATTTAGGTTCTTCAGGGAGATACTCAACATTATGGCCATGTTTGTAAATTTTGTGGTGTACTCATATACACTCTGCCCTTGTTTCTTCCTGAAGTAGTGCCATGAGATCTACTTGTCCTCTACATACCAAATAAGGTAAAAATGTGACTTCATGAGGGTTTTAAAGTCCTCCCACTTGGTCACTAAAGGATCTTCATCCAACCATAATGTCTCTGTGTGTATTTTCCACTATGTCAAGGCACGACCCTCTAATTTTAGCCATGCAAATGAAATCTTATGTTCCTCCGCTACATGATGAACACTGGAATATACTTCTAATTGTTGCAACTAGTGATTTAGCTTTAAAGTGATGATAGCACCTTAGTACAAATTTATATTGACCTTTGTTTCCATTTTGAACAAGGATTATGAATGGTTCATGACACTCGAACTAGGTTTATCCATTTCAAGTCCTTTTTTTGGTTGGCTCTTTGTTTCTTCCCAAACTACTAATATCCCCTCTAATATATACTCTATTTTAGAAACCCCATATTCTCTAAAAAGCCTAAGATTATTACTTAGGGCTAACATGAGGAGATTCACATTCTGACTTATATATACAGCTTGTGCTTCGAACTATGGAAACCTATCTTTTTCAGGATTAAGGGGGTTATTCACAAGTTTTACGCCCATGACAAGGGTTTTTTGACTTTTGGTTTAGCTAATCTAAATCCACAATATACCGAAATATTTTTTCTCTAATACCAATATGATATGTAAACTAACATGGATATTCCACTAGACAGTTCATCAAACAAGATTTGATAAAACTGTATTTAAAAAAACTAAAATTCTAAATTATTAGGGTTTATTTCTCTTTACATTTATTATTTGTAGATTATTGTACATTTCATATGCAAGAAAATAAAAAATTATGAAGAAAAGGAAAAATAGAAATAAAAAAATCACAAATACATTTGACACAAGATATAATCTAGGAAACCCATTCGAGAGAAAACCAAGTAGGAAGGTGAAGTTACTCTAATATCCTTCTCTAAATAGAAAATGGTTGTGGTTATAAAGTAATATGTCTTATGGTCCATGGGCTACTACAATGCAAAAATTATTTCTGTGTGCTCTATCTCCTCTCCCTCTTAATTGTCTTTTGTCATTTATGGACCAAATGCACTCAAAAGAATGGAACCCCTTTTCCTCCTAGTGGCCTACTTATAACACAACCTTGTACCCTACTAGTGGTTAGGTTTGACTCCTTCATCTATCATCTAGATTTAAAATATGGACTCTTCTAGAGTCTTATTCATCATAATCACATGACTATACCATTTTCCATGAAAATTTTGGGTTGAGGTGACGTCCTCTCGAATTATGGTGGTGAAAACAGGAAGATAAACTTATGAGTGGCATAAATTTTTCAACCAAACTCCGATTGTAGAGATTCTTATGTCGACACTAGAAAGGTAATGTCTCTATAATATGAAAAAAAATGTAATATTCTAAAGTGCAAAAAATTTTACCCCTAAGAAAAGTTGTTTGATGCCTCAAAATGCTCCTGAAAGGTTTCAGACCCCAATTTTCTAGGCTATGTCCCATCAGTAAAAATGGTGTTGTGCATTGATTCCGCCACCTTTTCACTATCAAACCATTGATATGGATGTAAACAATATAATGATCCAATCTATATCAATAGGGTAGCTAAAGATGATACCAAATTGAGGCTAAATATTCCTAGAGTTTCTATGACCAATATCTATTAAGTAGGAAATTACAAGATTTAGGCATGTCAACAATTACGATGTATATCAATATAAGAACTCTAGGGTTAAAATATAACCTTATTAGGACATCTTTAAACTCACCTATAACCTTGAACTATGACCTATCCAACTGAATGATTTTAGCATTACTCTTTGTTGGAACATAGTTGATTTTCTAACACAAAATAGGGAATGACATTGGAGGAGGCTCCATAGTTAACTAGAAAATTATTCACATTATGGATAAATATTTTAAAGTTTAGTAGAAAATGTGGAGTTTGATATTTATAATGATCGCCAATTCTTGCAGCATTGTTGATAGACATAACATTGTTTGAGTTACTTTGTGTGGTAGGAGTGGTTTCAATTGAGGCTTTAGGATTCATGGTGGGCTTCAGTTGGGTAAGAAATGGATTAAATTTTTCATGATTAGCTCTCTTGATTGGGGAATGTTATAAAGTGCATAAAGGGAGACATTCAACCTATTGTTTTCACATGTCCTTAATAACGTTGGGCTCCAGGGGATTTCTGTTTGTAAAGGTTGAGGGATTGGTGTTTTGTCTAGAGGTTTCGTTCTGTGTAGGGGTTTACATCTACTGTGTGTTCTATGCATGGATAAGATCAGCTCTAGGTGCAGAACTAATAATTTTCAAAGAGGTTTAGTGTGGTAGCACCTATATGATTATATAATTTCCTTGAGTAGACGAAGGAGTATCAAGTGTAAGCCCCTCACTATGCAGGTTATAAGTATTCAGGGCTACTAGAGTAAATTGGGCTTCCCCTAAAGAAAATTACCCAATATTTTGTGTCAATGTTAGCTACCTATTCCAACAAGAACATAATTATCCCTTTGAATGGCTTCATCCTCAGATTTCTTGGGTTCATCATTAGATTCTTGAGTTGAATCCTATGATATCAAATGTTATTATCAGAGATGATAAATAACCATTGTCATAAATTTTACCCGCTGAGGGTAGGTTTTCTTAGAATGATTGGCTTGGTGATAGAGAAAAAAATGTATCCATGCCAAATTCACCAATTTGAAATTCACATTTGAACTGTCAGTGGGTTTGGGTTTATTGTTGGTTTTTCATTTGAAATGGTCAAAAAGGCATATTCCCCAATGAACTTTCCCTTGATTTACCTTCTAGGTCAACTACCTCATTTGACAGATTCTTAATGATTTTGAGGATACTCTCTATCTTAATAGCATGTATCTCTCATAGTTTTGTCAATACTAGAGGCTTCTTACCACTAGCTTTATATTCTTCCTTGGGTATGCTTCTTGCTAGAGATAACATTTCCTTCTCCACCTATATAGCTTCTACAAAATTCTTACAAAATATTCTTTCCTACCCTTTTGAAAAGCATGGCCATAAAAGGGTTCAATACTGAAGTATAGTATTTTGTGTGTACTTTATTGGTAGGTCAACATTCTTTGAGTAGTTTATTAATAAAAATGGTGAAATGTTGATTGAAATTTTTAACCTTTTTTTCTTCTCTATTTTGATTCTAATGATTTATTTCAGAAGAGTTACAAGAGATCTTTTCTCACTAAAATTAATAAGGAAATCCTTATCAAATCCATCCCAACTAGTTATTGAAGAAGTAGGATGGTGTAACATACCCCAGTAACCTCACATGAAAATGCGAGGATTTGAAATTTTCTACACAAATTACACACAGGTAATTATCCAAATCACTATTCCACATTCCTCATTAACCATTAGATAGAATGTTCACTAGTACATAAAGTAACTTTCAATAGAAGACAATAAGCTACATAACCATTAACAACCACTGTTGTAGTATATTAAAATAAATTGTCTGATGAACCTTGCATCCATTTCATGATTCACTTAACCAAATTAATTAATCACATATTTGACATTATGAACATCACATCAGATAAGGAATCAACATCATCAAACTGACGCAATAATCAATCACATCATTGAACACCGATATACCCTGGAAACCCCGTAGGGTGGAAACTAGCAAACTTTTAATTTTACTATTGAATGCTCGTGAGGGTGTTCACCCCTCATTGAATGAATTATAAGGGAGTCAATCCCTTAGCCATTGTTATAAAATATTACAATGAAATTTCATTAAATTACAACATACCTAGCTAAAATCTATTACAATCGTCATGGAACCATTTACCCACAAATCACCACTCTCTATATCCTTATGGCATGATTGTTCCATCAGTGGACCATCCTACAACTCATACTCATTAGCATGGACCATTAGTTCTTATCTTCCACAATGTTAAACATAATTTGTATTTTGCATGAATCACCATCATTTCCTATCATTATTGTCATCAACAAGTTTTGGTAACATGATTAGGTAAAGTAATAATCAATCAATAATCAGTCTTTAAAAGTGACCTTGTAACATCTATTCATGTGCATACATGAGATGTAATATAATATCAAAACATGCTTCTTATAACAACATTGTGCATGTATAAACAAATAATTATCAAGCATGTCAAAATAATTACCACATTACAATGAACATTCTCGCACTAGCACACGTTCATATCCAAGGAAACCACTGTAACCATCGATTTCATTTAAAGGATACTAAAAACTTATGTTTATTTTTCGTGCATGTAATTAGATAAAAACTTCTTCAAAGATATCTAGCCCCTTAGCTTCTTCTTCTTTGTGCATGTAACTAAGTAATATTTCCAATACCATAGATATTATTATAATACATAAAAATACGTACCCCCTTCTAAGGGAAAGCTAACATGGTAGACATCATTATCATGCATACAAATGCAAGTCTCTTTTCCAAAAGCATCTTTCCCAAGATAGAGGTATTTACAAAATCTATTGTATGCACAAAGACATGCATTGCTCTAAAACAAAATAATGTGTTATTCATTATTTATTGCATGTAGATATATACATTTTACAAAGGAAAGATAATGCACCTATGGCTAGTAATTACTTGTTTTCCTTTACAGGATCTAACATAATAATTATTCTTTTCTGCACAAAAATCCATGTTTCTCTTTAAAAGATCTAACACAATAGTTATATTTTCATGCATGTAGTCAACTATTGTTTCTTTGCTTCTGCATATGTGTTCATTTCAAACTAATGATTGTTATTTGTGCAAATAACACACATTTATTTTCAAGAACCCGACATAGTTCCTCTATTTTATGTACAAAGTTCTCATGCATTTGTTTTCAAGAAGGTATCATAACAAAGTTATCATGCATTTGTTTTCAGGAAAGTATCATAATCAAAATTTCTCTTAGGCATAAGAACTAAGATAATAATATTGTTAAACTTTTATGCATTAAACCATGCAATTAAATCCAACTATCCAATATACAACACAGAAATCACTTATCTTTTTACCCACCCAAAACATGTAACTTTTGCAAACCCTTGCAAAGGAATTAAGACATTTGACTTATCTTTAACGCACAAGAAAACCATATTCTTTCCAAAGAATATTCCTATGACTTATATTATCTCTATGCATTCGATCTATGCATAGAGTTTTATATTTTCTCATAACTATGTATTTTTTATTTTATTTTATTTTATTTTATTTATTTTTTCTGAAGAATCTATTAACACATTATAACCCATGGGAATATTTTCCACGGATTTATTAAATAACTAATCTTTACCAGCATTATGGAAATATTGTACCATGACTAAGCACAAAAACCATTGTGTTCTTTTCAAGAACACCACAACATTTATTTATTCTACTTAACCAAAAGGTCATAGTTACTTATATTTTCTTCAACAAATGCTTATGTCTTGTAAACACATAAGGTATTTATTAAAACTACACATTTCAAAAGAAAATCCCACTTCCAAGAAAAATAACCTAATTAACTTTTCTCTTTTATTGTTCACCACCCATGAAAATATTTCACAAATTTCCCTGTTTAATCTATATTCACTTCTAAGAAAATAACTTGGATTTGTTATCATTGTTATCATTTCATACACCAGTACGAAATCCCTTTTTAGGAAAAGATCACGCATCCTATATTTTATTATATAAAATGCATATGCAATGTTATATAAAGACAAGAAAGGTCACTTATCTTTTAATGCTATAAATATATAATAAAATTTTTTTATCTACATGTAAATAATATATTTTCTTTACTAAAAAATATATATAATAACAATATTTATCTACATGTAGTAATATATTTTCTTTACTAAGAAAAATATATAATATAAATCTTTATCTATGTGTAGTAATATATTTTCTTTACCAATAAAAATAGTGTGAACTCTCCGTATACACAAAAGTAATCAGCTTCTCTCAGCCTCTATATATCTATATTCACATATCAGATCATGGTGCATGTATAATAGCGAAAGAAAAAGAAACATGCAAGTAAAGGTAAACGGTGTACTTGTAGGTGTGCCTAATTAATAATAGTGAAGAAATACAAACAAATGACCATTTAACCCAAATTTGTCGAGAGCCTGTCTATGGAACACAAAGATGTGTTTAGATGTGTTTCCACCTCTACAAGTTAGCCTTGCAACTAAGATCACATATTTGGTCACAATCATTTATTCCTCGGTGCAAGATCTTTACCTTGATCTGTCAAAACAAGAACGATAACCACCATGGCCTCACACTAGGCTCTCGAAATAAGGAGAATAAGGAGGTATGCGTGAATGATCTCTTATGGAACCACTGATTTTGTAGGGAGAGCACCAAGGAGAATACATACGCCTGTCATGATAAGTTGAAGTTGGCTCCATTGATCAAGTCGATTAAAATGATGGATGGCTCATCATGTTGAGAATAAAAAATTGTCAAGGTAGTTGAGGCAACAAATGTCTTGTGCAAGATGATAATTGTAATCTCATTTTTGGTTATCTGTCCAACCAATCCCACCATATTAACCATCAAAAGATAAAGGCAAATATGACAAACTAAATTAGTAATAAACTAATAAAAACGGTTCTTGATTTCAACTGATTCTTCATAATATTAAACTTGGTAAATATATGAGTTTTATGTAAGCTTTTATGGTAGGCATGTTACATACTTTCCCCCTTAAGGAGAACAACGTCCTCGATGTTCATATCTCACTAGAACATTAAATTTTACTCATGATATAACAATATAAAGCACACAAAAGGGGATACTCCCCCTTTAAAATGAAAGATTTCATTCCAGGAAATATTAAATAGCTGAACCAATAAGGATATAACATAAGAAAAATTAATAGTTATAAGAATTTATAATTGCAAAAATATGTAAGTTCTACACTCCATCATTTGGCCATTATCCAAATTGATAAAATATAATATCTATACAACTTACCATCACATACCAATTACTTTACAAATCATGGTCACATTTATGCAAGTTCTCTAAGATTGGTTTGACGACGCATCCACACTCCATGGAAAGCACAAGGTAATATATGAATAACAAATCCAAGGTAATCATATTAGTCACAACCTTTTTTAATCAAATGAAATACTTATAACCATCACTCATTTGTACAATATGAAGTGATATTTTAACGAAAGTACCTCAACAAATACTCAGATAATCATTAAAATGAAAAATCAATGCATCATGTGCATATTGTCTTAGCTCTCGCTAAAGACATCTACACAGTACTTCTAAAAGTACTTAGAGAGCACATAGCTCTCTAATCAGGATCAATAAATACAACAAGTGCATATTATCCTAGCCCTTGCTAAGACATTCAAAAGATTAGTAATACAATAAAGGAACTCCACTGCCAATAATTCCATATTGAGCACTAAGATCCTTTCTTGTCAAGATGTACATAACATCTTTACGTAATTATATATAAAATTCATTTTTAACACAACACATAACTAATTAATTAATTAGTTCTTCTATGAGAAGCACAGTGGTAAAAGAACACTCCTACCAACCAATGGGAACTAGTTTTAAGAACTAGATCAAGCCAATTTCACATCCAGACAGTCTTTCACAGAGACCATACCAGGTCTAGTATGTAATTCCACTGGCCAACCAGATCAAGAATTCCAATCACCATGCAATGTCCAATATAAGATTCCTCTTGGCAGCGTCTTACCTATTCCTCTGAAAACGTCTCGTCTACGAGGAATTTTGGATCTCCTCCAACAGACTCCAAACGAATAGAGTTATCTCAGGCTTTTCTTCCCCTCTTCACCATCTTAGCAAACTCTTTTCCCTTACTAAGATCATTTATCTCAAGGGAGAGGAAATTCGGGAAGGCAAGTGCCATCAACCCCTCTGAGAAGGCAACTGCCATCAACCCAAATCCACCTAGCATTTCACAACTGTCCACAACTATCTGGCATGTAAAATTACCTTTTACCACTATTTCCCACAGTGATTTACATAATGTACCATATGCACATTATGATTAACAAAAGAAACATTCATGTACGCCATGCATTTATAATTAACCCTCATCATGGGTCCATAATATCTAGATTGACAGGAAACATAACTGACATACATGTGATATGCATTCTGATTTTTTCCAAATAACAAAATCATACAGATCATAACATTATTGTTTCTAATTTATGGTTTTAAATCGCATTGTGATGTTTTACTTTACTAGTTTTTCTTGTGGCCATTAAGCTACCCCTGCTTAATCCCATCAACAACGTTAGTCATAAATAAATATTCACTTTAAAATTCATTTTAGTTTCATGTGTACAAAATTGTCATGCATAAAAATATATGAAAATATTCATTAATGTATAATTGTCAATAATAGTTAGGGTAACAATCCAAACATTTCCAATTTCCGATAATATATTGTTACCAACATACCAATACATGAATTAAATTCCATAATCACTTATTCACAACTTGTAATAAGCTTAAACCAAATCCAATTCATGCATATAATTTTTATTAGTTAGTCATGCAACACTAACCAATCACTACTACCAACCATCTTAATGCAGCCATGACAAGGCTTAAACAACAATTAGTTATTACAGTCAAGTCTCAGTACTTGACTCATTGTTTATCTTTAATATCTAAAGGGGTTCTTCCAATGTCCTTTTAAAATGCTCTATCGTCCTATTCAGAGACATTCCCCATGTTTTACATTCATGCGTTCACTCATTAAAAGTAGTGCATTGTAACTTTAGTCATGTTCATTAGATGTATCATTAATATTTCCATATTTCCAAAAGTTTGTAGTTGATTGTCACTTTCTTTATTGAGTGTTCAATATTGTTCATAAGTGTGACAAAGGGTTTATTGTATTTTATCCTCGTCATGATTCAAATGTCATGAACATATTTTTGCAGCAGACTTTATTACTTATTACTCATTAATGTAGTTATAAACATGAATGGCACATATCACTTCAAAAGTAGCCTACTGCAAATATCAATATGTAGATAGTTATACTCATACCATGTTGACGCTCACTAGTAGCATCCCTCGATTTCCTTTCTTCTTAACAATTCCCAAAGGTGCGAGTGCTGCAACCTTCAACTTTGATACCACTTGTAACATACCCCAGTAACCTCAGATGAAAATGTAGGGAGTTAGAATTCTTTTACACAAATTACCCATAAGTAATTATCCAAATCACTATTCCACATTTCTCACTAACCATTAGACAGATGTTCACTAGTGCATAAAGTAACTTTCAATAGAAGAAGGTAAGATACATAACGATTAACAACCATTGTTGTAGTACATTAACATAAATTGTCTAATAAACCTTGCATCCATTTCATGACTCCCTTAACGAGATTAATTAATCACATGTTTGACATTATGAACATCACATCAAATAAGGAATCAACATCATCAAACTAACGCAATAATCAATCACATCATTGAACACCGATATACCCTAGAAACACCGTAGGGTGAAAACCAGCAAACATTTAATTTTATTATTAAACACTGATGGGGGTGTTCGCCCCTCACTCAATGGCTTATAAGCGATTCCATCCCTTATCCATTGTTATAAAATATTACAATTAAATTTCATTAAAATACAACATACCTATCTAAAAGCTATTACAATCGTCATGGAACCATTTACCCACAAATCACCACTCTCTATATCCTTGTGGCATGATTGTTCCATCAGTGGAACATCCTACAACTCATAATCATAAGTGTGGAGCATTAGTTCTTATCTGCCACAATGTTAAACATAATTTGTCTTTTGCACAGATCACCATCCTTTCTTGTCATTGTTGTCATCAACAAGTTTTGGTAACATGATTAGATAAAGTATTAATCAATCAATAATCAGTCTTTAAAAGCGACCTTTTAACATATATTCATGTGCATACATGAGATGTAATATAATATCACAACATGCTTCTTCTAACAACATTGTGCATGTATAAACAAATAATTATTAAGCATTTCAAAATAATTACCACATTAATATGAACATGCTCACACTAGCACATGTTCATATCCAAGGAAAGCATTGTAATCATCCCTTTAATTTAAAGGATCCAAGGAAACCATTGTAACCATTCATTTCATATAAAGGATACTAACAACTTATCTTTATTTTTCGTGTATGAAATTAGATAAAAACTTATTCAAGGAGAGCTAGCCCCTTAGATTCTTCTTCTTCATGCATGTAACTAAGTAATCTTTCCAATACCGTAGATATTATTATAATACATAAAAATACATACCCCATTCTAAGGAAAAGCTAACATGATAGACATCATTATCGTGCATACAAATGCAAGTCTCCTTTCCAAAAGCATCTTTCCCAAGATAGAGCTATTTACAAAATCTATTGTATGCATTTATTTTGAATATAATAAAGATAATATTATTTTGAATATTATTTTTTATAACAAAAAATTTATTGCTTTAAAATTTATTGTTTTTTTTAAGATGCATTTTACACCTTCATTTGAGGAAGATGTGTAATTTTTTTCCCTTGCTCAACCTTGAGTTGAAATATGTCTCTTTTAAAATAAAAATGAAATAATTTTTAAGTAAAAACAATGTCAAATATCACTAAAAGAAATGAATATATTTATGTGATTAGTTCTAACTAAAAGTATTGGGTTGACATATGTCCCTTTTAAAATTAAAATGAAATAGTTTTTGAATAAAAACAAATGTCAAATATTATTAAAAACAAAAATGAATATACTTATGTGATAAGTTTTAATTAAAAGGCATTATCTAACTTTCATTATGTTCATTAAGTTTGTTGTTAAAAACAAAATTGACAATATCTATTTGGTTAGTTTTAATTAAAAGCATTATAAAATATCAATAAACATATTGCTCGCTCAATTTGTTGTTGACATTACAACATAGAAGATATTAAAAAAAAATTACTGTCTCTCAACCATAAATATTTAGATATTAATGTGGAATAACATAATTTATATCAACTTTTAAAAGTGATTATATTATATATATATAATATATAAGATATATATATAATATTAAAATATTTCAATATAGGTAAAATATCTATATTAACTAATTTATTTCAATATCTAATTCAATTTTTTTTTTTGTAAATTTGTGGATAGAGATTCATTAATCAAAAGGAGTTTACAATACCCTTCTAAAGGTGAGGATTTTAGAGAGAGACCAAAACCAAGCTGTAAGGAGACATCTAAATTAACAGAGTAACAAAACCAAAAGTATCACCCAACTTGGGGCTGCTTTTCATATTTACTTTTTTTCCTTTACTTTTTAGTTACTTTCACCCACCCATTCGCTGAAGGAGTAAGCACAGCTTGTTGAAGAATTCCCTGACAAGCTACTATTTTGTCCTTATCAGATTCAGAGAAAACTAATTCACAGGCTCACTTTACCGCTCCCAACAAAATAGTAGTAGTGTCTATTTCTTTGCAAAGTGCTAAACTTTTATTCTTCTTACTCTCCTCATAGTCCTCATTCAAATAGAGCATTTCATCATTTGATTCACTGTCCTCCTAATCTGAAGATGACGAGTCATCTTCCTCCATAAGGGGCGGGTTGCATTACTTCCAAGCCTTAGATTTAGTCTTTTGTTTTACTGGCTTTTGAGTGAAAGAGTTATGTAGGTGTCATGTTTGATGGTAGAGGTGACAAAAGTCATGTTATTATAGTCCAAGAGCTAGATCCAGAGGGAATCACTTATTTTCAGGTTGATTTTGTTAGGAAAGCCTTTACTAATGTCAAGTTCTACACAGATCCTACCGTAAGTATAAATTCCACTTTGGCCTTGTGCAAGATATGTGACGATGAAGCGACCCAGGGTGTTTCTGATGCATGTAATCACTGAATTATGATATAAATGCACCAACAAGTTTGGAAGTTGGACCTACATCGGAAGCTCTATGATTACTGTCATAGAGGGGTCAAAATCTAGGAACCAAGGGGTCATGAAAAGTCCTCCTTTGCCCAAAAACATGGGCCCTTAGATAAAGCACTATGATAATATTCCCGACGCAAAAACATAGCTATGAAGAAGCCCTTAGAATAGAAGAGAACCTTGGAAGGTCTAGTCCAATTAGACAATATCCATTTGTAAAGATTTGTTGTTTGAAGCCATAGCCCATTGAAGTGGTAGATCAGGCCATTCTTTGCCATTAGCTTGTGAAGGTCTTCCAGGTATGGATGGGAAATGTTAACAAACGGAATGGCCTTTGATTTTTCCATGATAAAGGGACTAGGTACATCCTGGGAACCTCATTCTCATCCTCCAATCAGGGTTACTTCAAAACCCTTTCTCCGCTCGCTAATTATCAATATAGTTTATGAAGAAGGACTCGTTAAGTCTGGTTGTAGAGATAAGGCTTACTAGGCTCTCACCCAACAGGGTTAAATAAGAAATTTTTTCTCTTTTTTTTGTAATATGGTCATATTGTCTTAATTATTAGGCACAGTCACACGATTAGCCATAGTTTCCTTTGAAACAAGTCTAAACAAGATGTAACGAGACATTTGTTTAAGTTATGTGATGCTTTTATCAGTTCTCCTAATTTTATGTATGATATTATAATTTAAAATTGGGCCTTTTACCATGGTCAGGATTCATGCATGTTGTTTACTCACATAGTTTTATATCTTCAATATAAGTCATTGTATAGTAAGGTTTTGGCCCAAAATCGATAGTTGTGGTTTACTATAATTTTGTCCTCGTATATGCTTTACCAATGTTAAATTCCAGTATTGTATTTGTCTCCACATGCGTGGTGCATGCAAATGTATTTAATTTTTTTCTGTATACAATCATTACCAGCAAGTACATGTATATTATTTTGTTTCATATATATTTAATCATTACTAGGTCTATAGCTCTATGTGGCCCTTGTATCTATGCCAATGAAGATGGCATGGTGCTTTTAATTACTACATGCCTTTTTTTACTTTTCCCTTTCCTCAGTGGCTAAAATTTATGAACGCCTCACTGAGAAAACGTTTTGGGTATTTCAAGACTAGTCTCTCGACCCTTAAGGTATTTAGTTAGTTTACTTAGAATCTAGGTTGCTTAGGTGGAGCTCTCGATCATCACCTCCTGCTAATCGGGTTCCCCTTGAATCTTTGTTATGAATCTTCTGTGAAGGTTAAGAAGTATATTGGTTTTCTTTTTTGTCTCTCTAATTCTTTTTTTAAATAAGTACTTTATTACTCGACATTTTTACTAAACATAACAACATTACATACATCACATAGTAATTATTTCATGCACAGGATCACGATACACAAGAATTATTCTTTCCACACGCCTTTATCAACATTGGTTGTGATAAAGAAAGACCAACTATTAACTGCTACACAACCTATAATCCAAGAAGAAAATTAAACCGAAAGTAACACTATTGCACAAAGTTCACTATTAATATATACAAAACTCGTAAGAAACTTTTATGTGTCTGTCTTAACTGATTGTTTAGCACCTAAGAAGACCAAGCCGCCCAACCACGAGTCTCGCAATGACATCTAGACTCTCCCCCGAGCTTCCTTGCATTACAATATTCAACTACCGAGTTAATTCATTTTTAACCTCAAGACTTACTAGTCCAACTCAGAATTGCCCATTCTCAAGGTTTCTTGTTTGAGGGTTCCATTGGCTTAGTGTCCAGGTCAAAAACACCTCAAACCTAGTAGAACTATGTCCCCTTTCTAAAACTTCTACATTGATTCTATTCCTCAAGTTTTTCACTTCTTCATTCTCTCAATCCTCTAGCTAACTTTTAGCCATCCCGCGATTTCCCGCACTGAGATTGGGTTTTCCTTCTTTTCCCTTTCTCTATGAAGAGAGAAAGTGATAACTATTTCAACTTTTTGGACATTTGGAGTTCGTTACCCTTGGTCTCTTTTAATATTTTTCAAACACACTTTTTTGTATTTGTAATCAACAAAGTTTATTAAAAAGTTCCACTAGGTTCTTCCACTCGGCCACAAGTTCCAACCAACATACGAAAATGAAAAGTACTAAGATAATTAAAATAAAAGTAACCATAGTAACTTATGTATCATGGGCTGTTAAATATGAAGACTGACACTAGTTACATTCGCCATTGATAGAGAGAGAGAGAGATGGTTACATGATAATTTCGATGTATTCATTGTTATTATAGTGAAGATATAGTAAATTGATTTCAATTTTATCATTATTCTTAAATTTATGTAGATCATAATGAAAATTTCTTAAAATGGAGAAAGAAAGAGTTTAAATTAATTTTTAAAAAAAATCATATAATCAATTCAACTTTGAAATTTCCTTTGGTTTAGCTCAAATGGTGGAAAGGATAAATTTTTTTATCATCTCTGTCAAGTTCATATCTTATTTATGACATGACTAATATTTATGATGATCCCATAAATTAAGAATTTAAAATATTAATAATTAAAAGCATTAAAAGAAAATGAATTATTGGAATTGCAAATATCAATGGTTGAGATAAAGGATAAATGGTTAGGATCTCTGTCCAAATTCAAATCTTATTTATCATATATGATGTCTCAGTTAAAAGAAAATGTTATTAAAAGTGAAAATATCAATGGTTGAGATGCCTAATTAGATTTAATTGCAAATTTCACGAAATATTATGTAATTAAATATTGATATTAATTTGTTGAAAAAATTGAAAAAGTTAAAATATTCATTAAATTAAATATTTAAATTTTAACAGATATATGGGAGATCAAAACTTTAAAAAAATTATAACTTCAAAAATCCATTGTTGAATGGTTTCCACCTTTCTAATAAACTTTAAACATTTTGTTTAAACAAGTCATTATATATTTTTTAATTAAAAAACCTAAAAAATTATAATACCATATAAATATTAAAATTCTTTTTAAATACATTTTATATTCATATATTAAAAAGAACCTGCAATCGACGTAAGCTCGACGTTATTTTCCAGCGTTGAACATAGACCAAATATTCTTGGTTGCGGTGTCTGATTAGATTTTCACTAGAGTTCTTCTGTGGTATCTACTCCATCGTGTAGTCAGAGTCATGGAAATCATCAAAGATCATGTCAGAGACCAAGAGGGAGATTCCTCCCATACTTTGAGGCATGGTATGCCATGGTTTTATTGAAGAAAAAATAAAATAGAGTTAAATATCATAGGAAGAAAAAGATGTCTAATTAGAGTTGTTTTGAGAGGCAATAGACACCCCAAACCACCATAGGTGATAAAAAATGTTAACAAGCCCCCATCATCATAAAAAACATGGTCCTTCTCATGGAGCTAATATGTATTTTCTAACCTAGGAACTTGTCCTTCATAACTAATGAGATCTACCAACCAACTCCATTTATTATAGCATTCATGTGTGATAATATTACAACCCATGGGAACTATCGAGAGTAGGTATTATGCTAATTCCCCACTTGTTTCATCCATCATATGACATCTCATTAAATTAATTTTATCATGGAATGGGATGCATGTATATGTGAGAGTTAATATGTATGGAGTCCTATGAACATGTGACTACTATATTGACTAGAGAATTAGTGTTAGACTTGAGGTACCTGTGCACATGAAGGAAGTCCACAATCAAGAGGAGGAAATACCCAATTGAATATGCCTAAAGTTTAATATTATCTTGGGATATCTAGGGGTAGAGCATGTTATTAAGTGTTGAATCAGGTTCTTTTAATCACCAATGAATCGTAGAATGCCATGTTTTATGTTGGTTTCTAGGTTCAATCCTTGAAGTAGTGAATATGATTTCACTTGGTTTCTAGTGACTAGACCTAAACTCCAAGGAAAATAAAGTATGCATTTTCCTTTAAGGCATAGAACTACCCACACACCACCACCCATCCCTAAAATTACCCCATGGTTTAGCTTAGCAACTCCGTTATAATGGAGGACATAATCTTCTTGCTTCTTTAACCATATTTGAGAGTATTTATCAAAAAGTGAAAACTCCAAGGAGGATTATGACCAGAGCAAAAGGGTTAATAAATCATTAAATTAAGCGTTTTTTGGAGGATCTAACAATTTCTTGTTAGAAAGTAAAAGTTGTGATGTTGTGAGATGCTTTTTTAATAATGACCTTGCTCTCAATGCTACTTTTATTAAATGACTTCAAAGATCCTAAAACTGATCTATTTCATTCGAACTAGACATTCCAACGAACATATTTTTGAAGCGTAACCCATAAACACCTGAAAATTGACTTTTAAAAGGAAGAAGTCATTGAGTAGAGCTTTAGCAAAGAATCAAATAATTGGTTCACAAAGATAGGCCATTGAACTCGATAAGAAAGACCATGGATAGAATTTTTCCATACTAATAATGAAAAATCACATTTCAAAAAAGGTATGTTGATGTTTCAGAGCATAGGTGACACAATGCACAAATTGACAGCCCTTGGATGCTCTGTTTGCTCATATTTTCTATGGTAAGAGTCATTTTTTGGGTTAAGGTCCAGTAAAAAATGTTGACTTTTATAAACCAACCAAGTTTCGTATCTTTGAAAATATGATTAATTATGAAGAGATTCCATTGGGATAGCATTCGAATTTGTATTCTTAGTTGACTCAATGATCTAGGTGGATATTGGTGGCCACCCTCCTATTCCACTTGGACCCCCAAAATTGTCCTTTCATTTTTTCAGTTACCTTAATTGTAGCACAATTTACTATTTTTGGTAGTTTTTCAGGTTGTGAATTTCCAGAGCCGTTTTGAGGCCCTAAACAATGTTTTTAGGGAAAAAAGAAAGACTTGAAAAGTCCATTTAGGCCTACTCTTCGAGATTTTTGAAACAAGGTATTATGATAGAAGATCGTAGGCCAAAGTTACAACCCTAAGAAATTGATGTACCATTTTAGCCAAACAAGGCCCACAGTTTTGGCACTTCATCTCTTAAGGTTAGGTTTTTTGATGTTTAGGTCTTTTCACTGTTTATAAATAATAAATAGGCCTTGGAGCCTCATTGTAACACAGTTCATAGGCATGTAGCCACCACATCTCTTCTGAGAGATAAGCTACCATCACCCAAGCTAGTTTATTTCAATTCTGTTTATAAGCATATTTCAGTATTCTAGTATTAATGAAATGAAGTGTTATATCTGCTGCATTTATATATTTATGGTTATATCTATAATTTGGTGCATTCCTATTTAAGTTCGGATTATTAGTATGAGAGGGGTCTGCTCTTTCTCTATTTTTCATTGCATGTCCCCAATGAGGTCAGGTTGTAAGGAGTTAGGGCTTGATCTGGTTGAACCTTTGCAAGACCAGCCTTGCAAACCCTGATGGCCTCCCACGGCGGAAGAAAATAAAGATGAGGGGGCAAGAGATCATTTCAAAATGTTTCTCAAGGAAGCCCTTGAGCGACAGAGGAACTCTATAATGGATAACTTTTCCCAGGGCCTTCGATGACTATCCACAGGCGACACATCTTCATCCAACAACCATTTTGGAGGCACTACTCCTTTTAAGGTACAAGTTAACTTCGATATTTCCATATTTGAGGGCAAAATTGATGAAGACGTCATAGATAAATGGTTGAATATGTTGGAAGGATATTTTTCAGTTCGTGACTTTTCCAATCGGGAAAAGATTACTTTTGAACTTCTCAAAGCCACCCCACATGCCAAGGACTGGTGGGAAACCTACTTTGAACAAAATTACGAGAGGGAATCCTCACTTTTTTCAACCACACCCACTTGGGATTCTTTCTGAGACGTCATCAAGGAATAATATTACCCTATCGGGATCGATGAGGATAAATACATAAAATGGACCATGCTACGATAAGGAAGGGACCAAGATGTGTCGAAGTTCACAAATATTTTCCATTCTTCGGACTAAGATGGGTATCAAGGATTCTTAGCAGAATTTGGTACTCAAGTACCACGACTATCGATACAAGTACATCCATGATGAGATGGAGTTCCTAGACATCTCCTTGCTTGAAATGACATACTGATACACTGTCAAGATTGAGGAGAAGTTTCAACGGAAGAAGGGAGAATTTGGATCTACGAATCCAAAGCAAGGAAAAGATGCCCCCAAACCATAGAGCAAAGGCCAAAGCCAAACAACCCAGGACAACCCGCTGAAGCCGCAAGAAAAGAACGACACTACGAAGACAAATAAGGACACGGAAAATGGTGTGAGTTCCATAAGAGCTACACTCACAACACAAGTGAGTGTTACACAAAGTAGTCACTAGTGGCCGAACTGAAGGCTTCTAAATCCTACACATGTCCCGACTCTGAGTCAAAACTCAACAATGGGGAATGAATAAGGGAAGCAGATCATTGACGCAGAGTCCAACGCCACTCTGGCCACCACCAAAATCCAGAAGAATGAGCCTGAAGATCTAGAGGAGGGGAAACACATCTTCCACTCACAGATGTGGGTGAAAGGTTCTCCGCTGCAGTTCATCGATAGCAAGAGCGAAAAGAACCTCATTTCAACAAAGGTTGTGAAGCGGTTGGTCATATCAACGATAACACATCCGCAACTGTACACAATCGGGTGGCTTCACCAAGGACGAGATCTCTACATCAACCATCAGCGTCGCCTTCCCTATAGCATCAAGCCCTTCATGGATGACATATTGTGTGATGTTTCTCCTCTTGAAGTTTGTGATGTATTATTAGGAAAACCATACTTGTGGAAGTGGCATGCTATATATCAGCCTAGACCTCGCTCTGTGATTATCACTTTGGGAAATAAGTTGTACAGGATATTGGAGGTAGCCCTGCTTACTACCATCGCTTTGATCATTGCAAAGTAATGCAGTAAGATCATTTCCTAGACCAAGAAATTTGTTTTCCTTATGATTCACCCTAACGACAAGTGGAACGTTGTGGCCATGTATTTGATAAAAGGCTTCTCCTCACTATGAAAATTCTATCATTGGAACGTCTGGTTTACTTTGCCTAGTTATTTTCCAATAAGTTATTTATGAAATTCCTTCAATAAACATTAATAAATTATGCTACAGATATCACACCATAATGCAGAAACAAACACATGCACAAGAATCAACACATCGACATATATATTTTGGACAACAGTCCCCAGAAAAACCCAATGTGGGAAAATCGATGCAACAAAGGAGGATTTCATTATTCAGCAATTCTTCAGTACAATAGGGTGCCAAACTGGCTTACCCAATAGAGAGAAAAAATTCTCTAGCACTTCTGCCAATACCAGCGTCAACCTGGCTAACCTCTCCGTAGCTCCCAAACACCCTGCTTCTTTGTGTTAGCCCTGGGCCTCTTTGCGTCAACCACACAGGCCTTCTAGTGACTGTGTAGTCTGTTGTTGCCTCTCCTGCCTCTGTGCGATGCCTCTTGTAGCTCTCCAAACCACTAGTTTGAATTTCTCAGTTAACCCCACTCCAGAAATCGAACTACCTAGTCTCCCTTAGTGTATCCTCCAACTGACCTTCAAACCTCTTCTTATACTTTTCTCGTTGGTCCATCAACGGCCGAGATTAAATCTCTAATCAATGGCTAAGATTAGATTTGGATTGATCCATGACTTTTGGACCATTATAACCCAGCTTTTTATTAATACCCGTTAATATTTTATTTTTCCTAAGTTTAAACTTAGGAACTCAACTAAAAATATTAATTATTTTTATATGTCCCAAACCGGTTAGAATCTGCCCGAACCATTTCTAGGTCTTCGAGATCTTATGTGCTTTAGCCTCTCCTCAAATTTTCATGACTAGATTGCATCCGATGCCAGCCCAAATAAATACTCCCTCGTAGCGAGGATTATGCTATAGCAATACTCCTCGTTGAGTATCACCCTAATCATCCAAAATCGGTCCCTGTGCTGATGTTAAGCCTCCCTACCCAACATCCTCTGCACTGTTGCATCATGTACTGCTACCCATGGCTTTCATACTACCACTGTTGCATCTATACAGTATCTCCCTCTACATATGTACTGTTGCTGGTCCTTTCTCCCAACAATGCATCTGCACTGCAACTCCCTCTACATCCGTGCTACTATCACCCCCATTTCTGCTACTAAAACATATTCTTTATCATCCCCATCTTTTCCCTGAAATAGTCAAACATTTTCGTTCCAAGGGCCATGGTGAGGATGTCTGCCACCTATTCTCCTGTAGGAGTGTAGCTCAACTATACAACTCATCGTTGGACACAGTCTCTGACAAAGTGACATCGGATATCAATATTCTTTGACCGATCATGAAACATCGGATTCTCGGAGAGCTTGATGCAACTCTGATTATCACACTTGATCCTAGTCACCTCCATTTTTCTTCTAAATAGGTTCATAAGCAGTTTTCTAAGCCATATGGCCTCACACAAAGCTCTGCTCACCTCCATATATTTTGCCTCAGATGAGCTTAGACACACAGACTTTTGTTTCCTACTGCACCAGGAAGTCATTCCTGATCCAATGTTGAAACAATACCCTGAGGTACTTTTTTGATCCACTGAACTTCATGTCCAATCTGCATGAGTAAATCGACTCAATCTGATATCCTTACTCCTGGTATACAAGAGTCCATAATCGATTGTTCCCTGTAAATACTTGAGAACACGTTTGGTTGTTTCCTAATGTGCCCTCTTTGGTTCCACCATGAACTGACTGAGGGTGTTGACAACGTAGCAAATGTCTGGCCTGGTATTGACCAGATACATCATAGACCCTATGAGCTGCCTGTATAAGGTGGGATCAACATCCTTGTCTTCTGATGCATCAATATTCTTCTAGGATGTGATCATTGGAGTAGCCATGGGTCTATAGTCCTCCATCGTGAATCCTTTCATACACAAAAAACAATAATTAACACATCCAAGAATCTAAGGAGAAATAAATCCTCATAGTTTAGATTTTGATTTTTCTAATATATTTTAGAAGATTTATTGTGATGAATTGTCCAATGAGATATCCATGATAGTTTATAGATCAATGATGAAAATATAAAATATTGAAAATAAATTAAATATAATATAAAAGTATATTGAATTGTTAAACTTGGCCACTAAACCTCGAAAGACCCAGTATGTGATTCAACTAATAAACTTGGCAATTGAACCTCAATTAACTCAAGTCTACAATCAAAAGGATACATGTGGGTCACTTCATTTGAAAATGACATCCCATTATGTCTAAATACTTCACTTTAATGGAGATTAAAGGACGTTGTAAACTTTGATATTAGGCTTTACATGAATATCACAAACGTTAGCATCACATTATCAAATCTTATCCTCATTTGGTTCATGTTATTATCACATTATCCAATCCCAGTCTCGTATTAGATCGAAAATCTTGACTTCAATGGGCATTGAAGTGCATGCTATTTTTTCATGCGCAGCAAAACACCTATCATCACATTATCAAGCACTAGGCTCATTTGTCTCATGTGCTATTATCACATTATCATGAGAAGTGAAGAGACCTTGAATGAATTTGGTGTTTCCTACTTCCACCTTAATGAATTTGTTGTTTTCTACTTCCATGATATGAGTGACATGGAATGTTTGTGAATTTGCATCCTTACACTGGAGGAAGACAAGGTGAAGGAAGCAAAACTACAAGGATCACTTCGTAAAAGGACAACCAAATTGAGAATAAAGAAGACAAAGGTGAACATTTAAGGTGGAAGAAACATAACCATAAGGGTCACTTGGTAAAATGTTAATCAAATTTAGAAATACGGAGAGGCCTTGGTTGCTACTTAACATTTTTAGATATCTTGCAAGTGAAAATTAGCAAGCTTTCCCATGCTCAATGAGAATGTAGTGGGACATTAAATGAATTTGGAAGACGTTAATGAATTTGCAATTTCCCACTTCAACGGGTTGAGTGTCATGGATTATTTATGAACATTCATTATTGCACATACCAAAAGTATGAAATTATTGAGCAAAAACAAAAAGACCAAACACCAAATAAAACACAACAACAACACTATGTAAAATGAGAAGAAAAAGACAAGAAAGTGTTTGATAAAAAACCAACAAAAATAACAACTGAAAACACAAATTAATAATAATCTATTTTCTTTTTTTTTTTTATTTATAAATTAACAATTATGCACAAAAATATATAAACATTTAAAATTTTAAAATGACTTTCAAATCCAAATTAACAAAATTTCCATATAAAAAAAAAATAAACAAACATTAAAATCTTAATTTTTATCACTTTCATAAAAGATAATAAAAGATAATATATCTATAACATATATCATTAAACATTTTTTTTCAATACTTCCTTTTTCCTTTCCAATTCCCAACTATAACTAACTAAAAAAAAAATTACTATAAAGATATTTGGAAAATAATAAAACAATTATATAATAAATAATTCTCATTAAAAATATTTTATAATTAAAAATTTTAATTTTGGCACTTCATAAAAGATAACAAAATATAAAATATCTGTAACATATAGCTTTAAACAAATATTTTTTTCCAACACTTTTTTTTCCTTTTCTTTTCCCCTTTCAAATGTAATTAACTGAAAAGTTATTATGAAAAACAAAATAATAAAATAATTTTCATTTTGTTTAAGCTAAACTGGGAACGTAGACCACACAAAATAAAGACGGTGGAATATCCTAATTCTGTACCTCAAAAACCACACCACACCACACCACAGAAATGGGCAACCGATACCAAAATTAAATCCATCAAATTACTCATATTCCCTCTAGTCCATTTAAAAATAAATTCATCGTTATATTCCATAGTTGAACCTAATATAATAAGGTAGTGCTATCTCTGCCATCGTTGAATATACGGTCACAACATTACTGAAATCTGTCTCTTAAATCACTGCATATTTACCATTACCTAGGCACCAATTCATTAATGGAATCAGTGGCGTTAGATGCAGATGCAGAAGTAGACTCGGTATTTGGGGAAACATGAGAACTCACAAATGCAGGCCTTGTGGGATCTGGGATGTCCGTAATGGAATCAAGTGACAGCAGCATCGAAGTAACTGTCGACATTGGTGGACGAAGTGACGATTCGGCTTGTAAACACAAAAGACCAACCTGAATGCATCTCACCGCTTGATTTTCATCGCACGTTTCAATAATTGCTCCATCAATTATCCCCACAATGTTTCCACCTTCATATGACTTCCATACCTGCATAATCACAGAGGCTTCGTCATTCTGATAAGATATATACACAGTGAACAACACATCCTCCCTACCGTCATGGGTATCCCTGATAGGTTTGCACATGAACTGAATAGCATGGTCTTAACTTAAATAAGGTAGATATGCTCAGTTGGGAATAAAAGGGAAATTGCATCTTACCCATCCCAAAAGAATCTGCATTTCAGGTGGCAAATTGTAATCAGTGTTCTTTCTTCCTGTGATAATTTCGAGGACAAGAACACCAAAACTATAAACATCAGTTTTTACAGATACTTGCCCCAACATAGCATACTCTGGTGACATATAGCCGCTGCATATACACAGTACAATGTCAAATATCATAAATTAATGCAAAAATTTAGAAATAGGAAATGATAAGTTATTTGAGAAGGAAGCATAGTTGCAACCAAGATTGTCAATCCATCCCCACATCATAAAAAAGCTTAATCAAGAATGCAAAACCCCACCTTTTCTTGAATATCATAAATTAAGGCAAAAATTTAGAAATGGGAGATGATAAGTTATTTGAAAAGGAAGCATATCTGCAACCAAGATTGTAAATCCCCAAATCATAAAAGGCTTAACCAAGAATGCAAAACCCCATCTTCCAACCAATAAAAGGTATAAATACAATTACAATATTGTCAATCCTATTCAAGTAATATCAGCAGAGTAAAACATCTGTATTAACAGAGTAATAATTGTAATGAAATCTCACTGCGTTCCCACAACTCTTGTGCTGATGTGAGTTTGGCCATCAGGAAAAAGTCTTGCTAAGCCGAAATCTGCTATCTTAGGGTTCAGTTCCTCGTCCAACAACACATTGCTTGCTTTAACATCCCGATGAATAATGCGCGGTCTCGAGTCGTGATGAAGATAGAGAAGCCCACGAGCTACTCCCACTATTATATTGTAACGCTTTCCCCAATCAAGGTGGTTGCGTTTGTTTGGGTCTGTATCGGTGCATGACATTAATTAATTTGACATAATCTGAATATCCTTGTTGAAACAGTGTTAATTTTAATTTTCCGTCTACTTTCATAATAACATGGAAGCCACTTACCAAATAAGATTTGATCAAGGCTCTTATTGGGTAAGTATTCATAGACAAGCAATCTTTCTGATCCCTCTACGCAGCAGCCCAGTAGGCGTACAAGATTTCGATGTTGAATTTCGGCTCCAAGTTTAACTTCATTTAAAAACTCTTTTCTTCCTTGCATAGATTCGAAGGACAGTTTTTTCACGGCTATTTCTTTTCCATCTGGTGTATTTCCCTACAGTATAAAAGTTTTGTAAATTATTAAGCTTAATTGTAAATCCCCAATATATTGTTTTCAAACTGCTAATCTACAGTCAATTGTACGAAGAGAAGACCCTGAACATCACTCTATTTTAAGATAGTAAATATCATTACTGGAAGCTTACTTAACCCAGCTTACCTTGTACACAGGGCCGAATCCTCCTTCTCCAAGCTTGTTCTGATTATCGAAATTTTTAGTGGAAGCGAGTAATGTTTCCATAGTAAATATTATGTGCCTATTATTACTGAGGAGTACGAGTTCTTCACCTCCATCATCATCTGTATTATGAAAATATAAAATATAAATATAAAGTATATTGAACATAGTATATTTATCATATCTAAAGACCCAGTCTGCAATTCAACTATTAAAAGCTCAAATAACTCAAATCTTCCATCAAGACACTTGCACATCCACATCTAAAACCTAGCTTTCATTAATATGTGTACCCTGAACAGAATGGGGTTGCAGACATGTTGTAAAAAAAGGAATTACAGCAGAAAAAGGTATCATTCACTTTTATGCATATCAACAAGGTTCAGTAGTAAATGAAAGAACTATAAGTTGTAATAATAAACATTTTGTATAAGTTGTAATAATTTTTATTGAAACTGACAAAAATACGACAGAAACAATCTGAAAAATTAGTTGAATTATAAATAAAATTTAGAAAATATGATATGTAAATAAAATTTTGTATTAAACTAAAATATAATGATAAATCTGTGACAAAATGTTTATTGGAGTAAAAAACAAATCAGAAACAATCCATTGTAATCACTTTTATTTATGAAAGATGATGTATTTTTTTCGACTGGAAAAAAATACAAAGTGCTACCTTTTAATAACATGCAGTACCTACAAGCTCAGAAAATCGTGTGGCACCATTACCTTCGTTACCGCTTCTCAATTTGGCAAACTTCATTCTTCTCCAAGTTGCGAATAGGCATAGGGTTAACATGAGAACCAAGCCACCCACAACCCCTAAAATTATGGGTGTTTTCTTTGAACCCTTCATCCCTCTGCCATTCTGTTGTACAGGGATATATTTCATAACGAAAGGATAACTTCGATTAAAGAAAGGATCTAAATCATAACGAACTATGCAGCTTTGACTCCAATACTGAAATCCTGCATACATAGAGGATGTGAATATTATATTAATTGAGTATGACAGACATGTTGCACAGTCTTTACTGGATATATCTTTAGTGCACTGGACCATGCCGTAAATATTGTCGGACTCTACAGCTGTAGTACTCAAAGCAGATCGTTTCGTTTCAAGTGCTGCTTCAGCTGATAATTTGTTTATGAAATCTTTAAGATCTGCCTTATAGATTTGATTTGGAATCTGGACACTCCTGATAGACCCTAGACGTGTGTCCATTTTCCCGATGAAATTGTAGTTTTCATAGCGTAAGAAGCATTCAAAAGGCCAGATACTACCTCCAGCCGCATTCGAACAAAAAATTTTAAGGGTAGACGTTGCATGTTGTGAACAATTGTAGCATTGCTCGACTGTCAGGTCTTCTCTGCATTGGAGAAGGGCATATACTTTGTCAGGACTTTGGCCATACACAGAGATGTTAAACCCTGTTTGCTTCGTGCGTTGAACAAGCCTAGCAAACACTATATTCAGATTGCTCTCAAACGTACTCCCTTCAGCATATTCAGGGCTGCAGTTATATGTGGCCGTCCCTGTCTCTGCCTGTGCGTTGCAAATCTGTCCATGAAGTGTAATATTAACAACAACAATAATTAAACCGGTCAGGAGAGAGGATGCAGAATCTCTTCCATGGATGCGGAATGCCATCGTACAATGGAGAAGCTGCACTGCACAGACATACCAAAACTTTAATCTCCCTTCCCCATGTGATTCACCTGTATGAACGATATCATGTCGCATAAACAGAGATTTATATTTATCACATGTAATGGGTGGGTCAATGTTCATTAATTTTTAGTTTCACATCTCTTTTAGGTGGTTGATCTCATGTGATAGGGTGGTTGATATAATTTAATATTTTATTCTATTTAATACTTGTGTATTAAATGGTTGCTAAATGTATTAATCTATAATTAATATTTATTTTATTATAAATTTTAATGCAGAATCTCTTCCATGGATGCTAAATGCCATCGCACAATGGAGAAGCTGCACTGCACAGACATACCAAAACTTTACTCTCCCTTCCCCATGTGATTCATCTATATGAACGATATCATGTAATGGGTGGGTCAATGTTCATTAATGTTTAGTTTCACATCTCTTTTAGGTGGTTGATCACGTGTAATGCGTTGATTTGGTATTCGATAAGGAGGTTGGTAATACGCTCATAGATTTGAGTTTTGGGCTTTGAAATGAAAAAACATCATACTTATATGTGGCTCAGATTTTCTTGGTTGTCCGATCAGATTTTCACAGGGTCAAGAGAAGAGTCCGATCAGATTTTCACGAGAGTTCTTCTGTGGTGGTCGACTTATGCAGTCAACTCTTTTGGATGCGCCAAAGTCGTTGCTAGGCTCTTACCCATCTCGAAGCTCCATTTAAATATTTATGAGGGTATAAATTGATTTAATAATTTTAATAATTTTAATTTTAATTAATAATTAAAATGATTTTCCAGCTCTGATCATAGATCAGATTTTCTTGGTGAACATAGATCTGAACATTCTCTTGGTGTCTGCCCCCTTGATGAAGTCAGGGTCGAGAGAAGAGTCCCATCAGATTTTCACAGGGTCGAGAAAAGTCCCATCAGATTTATGAGGTGGTCGACTTATGCAGTGAGAATCAAGAATTATGAGGTGGTCGACTTATGCAGTCAACTCTTTTGGATGCGCCAAAGTCCCTGGTCGTATTTCCTTGGTTGCCGTGTCTGCCCTTGATGAAGCAGGGTCAAGAGAACATCCATCAATTTTCACGGGTCAAGAGAAGAGTCCGTTCAGATTTTCAAGGGGTCAAGAGAAGAGTCCGATCAGATTTTCACGGGGTCAAGAGAAGAGTCTTCTGTGGAGTCAGAATCAAGAATCAAGATTTATGCAGTCGACTCTTTTGGATGCGCCAAAGTCGTTGCTAGGCTCTTACCCATCTCGAAGCTCCATTTAAATATTTATTAGGGTATAAATTGATTTAATAATTTTAATAATTTTAATTTTAATTAATAATTAAAATGATTTTCCAGCTCTGAACATAGATCAGATTTTCTTGGTGAACATAGATCTGAACATTCTCTTGGTGTCTGCCCCCTTGATGAAGTCAGGGTCAAGAGAAGAGTCCCATCAGATTTTCACAGGGTCGAGAAAAGTCCCATCAGATTTATGAGGTGGTCGACTTATGCAGTGAGAATCAAGAATTATGAGGTGGTCGACTTATGCAGTCAACTCTTTTGGATGCGCCAAAGTCGTTGCTAGGCTCTTACCCATTTAAATATTTATTAAGGTATAAATTGATTTAATAATTTTAATTATTAAGTAAACAAAAGTAATTATACGATTGATAGTGAAATTTAATTACTAACACACTAATTAATTGAGATTTTAATTGCTAGACTCTTCAATCAACAAGTTATTTTCGAGCTTTGAACATAGATCAGATTTAGACTCTTACCAATAGAGCAAGTTTATACAATGTATCTAGATTTTTACTTTCTAACATTCATAGAATGCATTTTATTTTTAGGTTTTATCTCACTTTTATTGTGTTTTGGTAGGTAAGCACTCACATGGGATTTTAACTAGTAGCTTGTCGCAAGGATTGCCTTAACAGTGCACCCATTCACCTTCAATTCAAAGCGCCATGGGCAAGTTTCATCTCACTTTTTAAATTATTAACTAAATCATATATTATAAATTATGTTTTTGTGAAAATACTATATTATAAATTATAAATTATATATTATATATTATAAATTATGTTTTTGTGAGAACACTAAATCATATATTATAAATTATGTTTTTGTCAAAACACTAAATATGTTGAATAATAATAAGTGAGTCTCCTAGGATAACAATGTTTGTGACCTCAACAACTTTTCCTATAAGAAGAACTTGCAATAGGCCATGCATTTCGACTAGGTCATTGGTCATATTTCCCAACTTGCATGCATGACTTGTAACCAATTTTACTTCGACGCTATACACAAAAATACCATGAGGTGTAGCTCAATTGGTTATCCCCTTGTTATGAATTAATATGTAAAAGCATGAGATTCAAATTTCAAATCCCCGTGGGTTCGACCGACAAAAAAGAAATATGAATCCCACAAATGTTATACAACAAACGTTAAAAATTTCTTTTACATAAATATTAATTATTCTTCCAAGAACAAAATTTCATTCATGACTCATTTCCACCTAATGTGATGGTATCCCCATTTTTCTTTATTTTTTCCTTATGCCCAAACTATGGCATCAACTACAATATACACAAGTTCTATGTTCTAGGGATTTGGTACCAAATATAGTTTTAATAGTTTTCCGATGTAATTCCATGACCTAGGCTTCAACAATCAACCTTAACACAAATAATCGACTTATGTATACTACCGAAGAAGGTATTTGAGGTGGTCATTTCCATCCAAATAATCTCCCATCTATCCTCACATGATTTAATGGGAATCATATATGCATTTCCTCAAACATATCCAATAAGATTTCCATGTTGCACTTGGGTCTATCATATATTGTTTTTCCTATTACATTTAAAAATCCTTCATAATACTTCATATACATGACATTTTTTATGCTAAGAATAGGGGTTCTTTCCTTGTCTTAAGTCAATATTCATTGGAATATGAATGAATTATGTCCACTATCATATGATCATTGCAAATTTTATTCAAAACTATTAAGTGTGAATTTTTTTGAATTTAACACATTAGAAACCCCTGCTGCAATTTCCGGTTTACTATCCCCTACTTGTTCTTTACATTAACAAGCTATTTAATTACATAAATATAGAAGTACACACAAATGCAACCTTCACAGATACACAGTTCATGCACTGAAGTAAAGACAAACAATAACACAAGGGACATCGTTATTTTTGGACAATTGTCCCTGGAAAACCCAATGAGGGAAAATTGATGCAGTGTATATGAGGGTTTTATTATTAAGAAGATTTTGTGAGTACAAATAGCGTGCCAAAAATCACTCATCCAATAGAGAATGTACTCAACAGTAGTACCTCTATCCGGAGACAAATATTCTAGCAAATCGGTAATGAGATGATCAACCCCACAGTGACTCTAACTGTGCCTTGTGTTGGACAACGAAAGCTGCTCCAAGCACTGCTCTAGAACTACGTCACCCTCTCCCGACTCATGATATGTTGATCAGCTCTCAATCTACCCCACATAATCTCTGAGTGCTCCCTCTGAAGCCCTCTACGTCCTCTGCATCAGCCTCTACGGATTCTATGTCAGCCCCTATGGCCCTCTGCATCCTCTGCACTGGATCCTACGACCTTTGTGTTAGCCCTCCTTGCCTTACGTTGTCTCTCTCGGCACTTTATTGCCTCTCTTGTATGTATTCTTCAGCCTTGGATCGAAATCCCTTGCTTAACTTCCCCTTGCTACAACTGATATCTAACTCGATTTCCTCAGCAAACCCAACCCCGTAAAACTGAATTCTTGATTTCTATTGATGTATCTTGAACTCACCCACAAGCCTCCTCTTATACATTTCTTATTGACGATTCAAAGGCTGAGATTAAGTCCCTAATCAACGAATAATATTAGATCTCGCTTGATGCTCGTTACTTATAACTTTCTCACCCATTTTATATTAAGACACATTAATATTTTTATTTTCCTATGGTTAGACTTACGAACCCATTAAAAATATTAATTATTTTAATATCTCTTCATCTGGGTGGAATATGTCCAAAGGATTTCTGAGACTTGGAGAACTCATGTCTCTTAGCCTCTCCACCAAATTTCATCGCTAGAGCATATTCGATGCCAACAAAAATAAACACTCCCTGTTAGCGAGGAATGTGCTCTAGTAATGCTTCACCATAGAAGCATCACATTAATCCTTCGCATGGGTCCTCCTGTGTTGATGCTAGACCTTCTACGCCACATCCACTGCACTGCTCCTTCCTGTACTACTTCCCATGACACTACCCCTGCCACTGCCACTGCTACATCTATACTGCAGCTCCCTCTCAGCATTCTACCCATAACACTACCACTGCTAACTGCTGCACTGCAACTCAGTTATCGAGAAGTAAGTAACTGACTTCCCCCAAATACTGACATCCCGATCAGTTTGAAAGCCTCGTGATGTTGAAGCCACCTCTGTTGCTATCATGTGCTCCCTCTGTTGCCGCTGTGCTACTATAACTTCTTCTGCCCCTCTCCCACTGCTGCAACCTCCACTGCACTGCCACAAACTTCTGCACTCAAATACTGTAGTGTCACTCGATCACAACTTGCTCCACCTGACACCTGTCATCATGCTACTGTCATTAAGGGCTCCCGTAGCTGAATCTGATCCAGTAGTTTGGGTACCTCAAGGATCCTCCCCCTCTTCTGTAGTCCTCTCAACTACAACTCAATGTATCCCAACCTCTTCTCTAAAGGTGCATGAGCACTCATGGCATAATCATCATCAGTCTCAACATCCTTCTTCACCTTTGTTGGAGCAAACTTTGAGTCGGAAGCTTCTCTCTTGCCTTTCTCTTGGCGCACTGAGATGCATAATATCCCAACTCCCCACAGTTGAAGCACTTGACCTTCGAGATATCTTTATTCTTCCTCTTCTGAACCCCCTACTATCTCACAGATCCTAGATATGCATCCTCCTCCTCCTCTTTCTTGATTTGAACTCCCTTACCACTACTTCATGCCTTAGTCAACCTCCTGATCTCTTCCTGCCGAAGAGCTGCTCACATCTCCTCTCAACTAGGGAGGGTCCCTATGCCCAAAATGCTTTGGACAAATGTATCCTAGTCCTCAGAGACTGCATTCAGAGCAATGTTGAATATAAACTTTGGATTCGGTGTAGCCCCCATGAAAGTAAGTTGGTCACAAATTCCTTGCAACTTGAGAAGGAACAAATCTATCTCTTCTCCTTTCTGCATCTGATATGACCAAACCCGATTCTCTAATAACATCTTATGCTGCACAAAAGAGCCTTGGTATAAGGTGGTTAGCGTTTGCCACATCTCCCTTGTTGTGTTCTTCTCAATAATATGTAGTATGACATGATCCTTGACCCTGTCAAGAATCATGCATTTCGATTTCACTTTCGCCTCCTCATACTTCTCATTTTCATTCAGGTCAACTGGGACAACTATGGTTTCCAAGGCGTAGTCCTTTATGCGGGATTACAAGGATCCTAGCCTTCCAGATGACAAAATTGGAAGCCCCATCCAATCTGTCTTGATCCCTCAATCTGTTTACTGCCATCTCTACTCCTCTTCTCTAGACTCCCTCTGAGTCTCAACCTCCCTCCTAGAAATCCTCCGGCCAACTGTCAAATCACTCCTCTCCAATCCTCCTTTCCCCTGTAACTCGAATCTAGATTTCTTGGCTATAAATCTATCCAGGTAGTGCTTCCCTCTAACTTGGTTCAACCCCCTTAAACATTGTTCTGCACAGATAGAAACAAATTCCCACCATCTTCTCAAATCACAATCTGCACAACTCCCTTAGCCTCGAAAACTAAAGAATCTGAACCCTTCAGGCTCTGTGCAATCACGACTTGGGCTAAATCTTCTCCTACTCACCAACTGTGTCAATCTTTCTTGGCTCAGAAAGATGAAGTGGCTCTATGTAAGCCTATTATGCTGCACTCTGCCTTTGTGTTGGCCCTTCTCCTGTCTCAGAATGCTGACGGAGGCTCTGCGTGAGCCTCAACATAACCCTTTTAGCACTGTGTCACTCCTCCTCTTGCCTCTTCATCTCTAGAACAACATTGTGTCTCGGGACAACTGCTTCTTCGCTACAAATTCTTAGATTTATTTGGCTGGTGTCTTCAGTCCTCCTTAATCTACAATCCCTTTGATACCATGTCAAAATTTTAGAATCTAACACATCATAAACCCCTACTACAATTTTTGGTTTACTATCTCCTACTTGTTCTTTACATTAACAAGTTATTTAATTGCATAAATATCGAAGTAAACAAAAATGCAGCCTTCACAAATACACAGATCATGCACTGAAGTAAATAGAAACAATAACTCAAGGGACACCATTATTTTTAGACAATTGTCCCTAGAAAAACCCATTGCGGGAAAACTGGTGTAGCATATATAGGGTTTTATTACTAAGCAGATTTCGTGAATTCAA
>APFE031269462.1:0-29836 GCA_000404065.3 Pinus taeda | reverse complement strand
AAAATCTCTGTGACTTGCACCTGGAGACAAAACATGACCCCGTCCACTACGAGTATTGGGATATCTTCCCAAACCATATCTCTGGGGTGATACAGTTCAGGGGAAGGAGTGGAGGCAGCAGGCTTAGGATTTGGCTCAGTCTAAGGGTGGGAACTACCTTCCTGAGTTCCTCCTCTTCGACATCTCATAAGATGTCAAACCATGTCGGAATTTCTGGCTGAGTGATCAGAGGGAGCGATGACAGAGGGATTGGGATGGGGAGCAAGGTCATGTTGAGCGATGGTTAATTGGCAAAATATGGAATGGGAATGATGATGCCCATTTCCAAAATCGACACAAAAAGCTAACCAACAGTGATGCTTGGTAACTATGCGGGAGTTGGGTTCAGAGGCTTAGAGCAACCAATTACAATGGAGCAGGCGAGAAGGAGAAACAATGAGCCGAGGGGAATCCATGTCTGAGTAGTTAATAGCGCTTTCGTGCTTCGAGCCTGCATTAAATGCTGTCTGCGGTTTTTCAAGAGATCGGCTCAGGGAGGTATGGGGAGAGGCGCCATCCACCAAGTGGCCCGTCCTCTCGCCATCGCTCTTCATAATTCCCATAAATTCACTGCAGTCACCCGCATCCGGGTGCTCTCCTTCTTTCGATGCCTTCTCATTCTTTACTAGTTCATTGAATTCCTTTAGCTGGGCCTTCGTGGCTACAGTAGATAATTAATTTGCATTCAGAGCAGTACTACTCTCCACTCCTATGATGGCAAGAAGGTCAGCCACCTTATTACCTTCCCGATGAATATGCTTGAAATTTAATACTCTATGGGTCCTGAGCCAAACCTCAATAAGTTCCAGTCTTTCCGCTAGTCTCCAACTATTTCCCACTTTGTTTGAGGGAGACCCCTGTAGAATTTTATTCACCATATTTATTAGGATTTGAGAGTCATCTTCAATCATGAGTGGGAAGAGACCATGCATTTGAGCGAGAAGGAGCCCTTGCCATAAACCTTCGAGTTCTTCTAAGTTATTTGTATCCCATCCATTTGAGCCTATGAATGTTAGAAGGGGAATGCCTTTATGTTCTCTGAAGATTCCCCCAAACCCTGCTTTGCCTGCATTGCCTGCATTGGCTTTCGAGGCCCCATCGAAGTTCAGTTGGATCACTTGCTAGGGTGGAGGAAACCATTTATTTGATATTGTACCTTTTGCTACAGATTTAACGGGGTTTATCAATTCTTGATTCCATTGGAGATTCCAGCTATCCCAGATATTCTTTTCCTATGGCAGGGAGGGAAGGTCGTCATCATGCCAAGTTTGAAGCAGTAGGGTTTCCTTGAGGTTTTGCAAGGCAGTGTTCCAGAGGGTTCCCAAAGGTGAAGACTGATCCTTGAAGATATGTCTGTTCCTCTCTTTCCATATAGTCCACGTGAGAAGGCCTGGGATGAGCTTCCATAAGGAGTTTATTACGTTACTCTTATATGGATTCCTTGCCCAATTACAAACAGTGGTGGGAATGTCTTCTTTAATTCTATTGCCCCTTTGGCATTAAAAACTAACTGTTTCCCAGAGCTTGTGAGCCAGTGAGCAAGTATTCATGAGGTGCAAGGTGGTTTCTTCTTCTTGTTTACAAGTGAGACAGATGGAAGGTCCATGAATGTTTCTCTTCGGCAAATTGTCCCAATTGAGGATTTTGTTTTGACAGAGCAACCAAAGGAATGTGGACACCTTCGGCCAGATGTTGGGGGCCCAGATTGTGGTCCAGAGTGGATCTTTGAATGCATAATCATTTATGATTATGTTGTAAGCTTCATGCATGGTGAAAATTCCTCTTGCTTCATAGCCCCATCTGAGCAAATCCTTCTTATTTGAGTATCTTATGTTCCGATTGGAGAGTTATATTCCCAAGATTTGCTGGTCAGACTCCAAGCCGTTCCGGATGATGTGATCGGAGTTTAGCCATTTCTTGAATCCATGGGTTATGGTAGGTCTCTAATATTGATTGATTTTATCAAGCCTTTGCGTTTCCCAGTTACAAATTTGGTGGGGATTAATCAGTTCCTTTAGCCTAGGTTTTTGCTACCAGGAATCTTCCTAGAATCTTGCAATAGTGTCGTCCCTAACTTCCCAAAAGTTGTGTTGCTGGATTAAATTCTTGTGTTTCTTTACTTCATTCCAGACTAGGGACCCTATGTCAGTGAGTCGGATGGGATCATCAGCAGGTCTGTTGCTGGCGTATTTTGTTGTCCATAGAGTGGCCCAGGGAGTATGTGGTACCATGAGCCAATTCCATCAAATGCGAGCTCCCATAACTACATTGCTATGATATGGATCACGGAGCCCTATACCTCCTGAGTTTTTTGAAAGACAAACTGTGCTCCATTTGACCAGAGCCCATTTGCGATTCTCTCCTGAGTTGCCCCACAGAAAGGATCTTTGAAGCTTTTTAATTTCTTTGAGGACCCATTTTTGTGCTGCCAATACAGAGAAGAGATACAACAACATAGACTATAAAACCGCTTTTATTAAGACTAAGCGACTAGCCATATTGAGGGACCTGTGAGTCTAAGAAGAGAGACGAGCTTCTAATTTTTCTAAGGGCAGATGCCAAGATGATTCTTTTAGGGCAGTGTCGGTCATGGGAGCTCCTAGATACTTGGATGGGAAATAAGCTATCGGAAAACCAAGGATATGAGCAATGGAAGCTTGAGTTGCTGCAGGGGTATGAAAAAAGAAGATCTGGGATTTAGCTTGGTTTATAGTAGCTCCAAAAGCAGCTGAAAAAACATTCAACGGGGATTTTAACTTAAGAGCTTCCTGGACTAAAGGATGGCCATAAAGCATGTTATCGTCCACAAATTGATGGTGAGTAAAGGTAGGGGAATTGGGAAAGGAGAGGGCTCTTAGCTGTTGGGAGTGAAGAGCTTCTTTGAGACATCTACCAAGACCTTCCGCCAGAATGACAAACAGAAAAGGTGATAAGGGGTCTCCCTGTCGAATTCCTCTGGAAGGATGAAAAGGGGAGGAAGGGATGCTATTAATCAAAATGGAGAAGAAGGTGGATGATATGAGACTTATGACCCATCTAACCCATGGGGGGGAAAGCCAAAGGCAGTTAGCATCTTTTGTATATAATTCCAGCTTAAGCTATCAAAGGCTTTAGAGAGATCTATTTTAAGGAGCATACCTGCTTTTTTATGCTACTTCAAGGAATGGATGATCTCATGCGTAAGAATAATGTCGTCCGTGATCTTCCGGCCTTCCACATGCCCTGATTGCTCTGGCAAAATAAGTAACGAGAGCGACAGTTTAAGCCTCGATGCAATGACTTTGGAGACTATTTTATAGATGACATTGCATAGCATGATAGGCCTGAATTTGTCAAGGGTCTGAGACCTAGCTTCTTTAGGAATGAGGGTGATGAAGGTTGCATTCATGGAGGGTATCATCTACTTATTGGATCTGGATTCTTCAATGACCTGCTAGACTTCCAATTTGATCAAATCCCAGAAATTGTGAAAAAAAATGGAAGTAAACCCATATGGGCCGAGCGCCTTTCCTTCTTTTAATTGATGTATCGCATTTTCCACATCTTGTAAGGAAATCGGTTTGAGAAGTAGCTGATTATGTTCCTCAGTGATTACTTTTGGAATAGATTTGGTTATTTTGTCTATGGCCTCCATCCTATCAGTCTGAGGCTCTTGATGAACCTGCTTGAAGTAGGTGAGAAGTTCTTGTTCTATGTCTTTGTGATTTTCTACTCTTTCTCCTTGTCTGTTCTGGATGTGAGTGATGGTATTGTTCATTCTCCTTTGAACAATAGTACAGTGAAAAAACTTGGTATTTGTTTCACCTTCCTTCAACCATCTAATTCATGATTTGTACTTCCAAAGAACTTCTTCTTGCTTAGCTCTTTCCAAGATTTGTGATTGCAGATGTGTTTACTGCGCCGAGAGTTCCTTTGTTCTACCTTCCGTGATGATCCTCTGTTGTAGCCTTTTCATTTCTTGGTCCAAAGCATTTTGTGCCTGAAAAATATTGCCAAACGTGGAATGGTTCCATTGTTTGATGTTGAATTTGAGATTTTTGAGCTTTTGTTGGAATTGAAAGATTTTTGAGCCCTCCACTGGTATGAAGCTTTTCCATACCATATTTATGAAATTGTTGAAGTCTGGATTTGTCAGCCAGAAAGCTTCAAAGCGAAAAGGCTGACGAGCGGTGTTGTTTGGTCTTGTCCATTGAATCGCGATTGGCCAATGATTGGAGCCTGTGAGGGGCAGGATTGAAGCTGAGAGATCTCCGCCTAAATGGATTGCATTATCAGAAAGCAGGAATCTGTCCAATTGAGAGGCAATTTGATGAGAGCCTACTCTTTTATTGTTCTAGGTAAAAACTCGATTATTAAAAGGCATATCAATGAGCCAATTATTTTGGATGAAGCTTTTTAAATGACAACTCTCCTTATCTAGTTTATTTCTGCCTCCTCTTTTTTCTCCCAATTTGGTTATCATGTTGAAGTCCCCTCCTGTGACCTAGAGCGGGTGGGTTCTGTCAGCATTGATCAAGGATAGATTGTTCAGTATGTCTATCTTGTTCATGGCCTCCTGGGGAAAGTAAACATTGGTTAAATGCCCGTGTATATTCATCTCTGTTATGTGGAAGATAGCCTGAATAAAGTGCTTGTTTGCATGTATATTGGTAAGCGTGATGGCTTGTGCATCCCAGATGATTGCAAGGCCTCCTGAAGCCCCTGAGGCATCCACTGCTATTGCTTGACTACCTGGCCATGCTTTTTCTATGATTCTATCCAGAGTTGTAGAGTTGCATTTATTTTCTTGCATGAAGAAGATGTGGGGTTTCTCCTATTGAATTATACTCTTTATCAGTCTGTATTTCCCAGGGCTGTTGATCCCTTGAATATTCCATGAAATGAGCTTCATGATGGGGTATTGGGAAGGGTGTTGTAGTACTTTGTGAGCTTGGAATATCTTCCAAATTCCACCAGCATTTCCCCAATGCGGATGGTTCGTTGGAGATTCGTTTTCCTTCCTCTCTTTTTATTATCTTTGATGAGGTTCTTTTCGTCCCATTGACTTCCAGGCTGTATGCCAAGGGTTCTTTGTTGCTGTGCTATGGACAGAATTACTTCCAAGTTTTCCAACTATCTTTATGGGATCTTATCATAATGTTTTGTCTTACAGGCTTGTTCTAAGCCTAGAATATCCAGATCTCCTATATCTATGCTTTCTGGTTCCTCTTCCATGTTCTAAAGTTCATTTCTTTCCTCTGTGTTTTCGTTGCATTTTTGAAAGCGGCCTGCGTGCTTTCCACATCCATGCTTTGAGTGTTCCAAGTGGGGGTTACACTAGGAGAGGGGGAGACAAGGTCGATGGTCTGTTTAGATTTCTGGGGTTTCTTTGTGCTAGTGGAGGCAGATTGGACTTTTGACTTGATTTGCTCCTAATAGGGAGCAGGGGTTTCGAGGTTGTTCAACTCTAGTTGTGCCAAGGTTTCAAAATTGTTCCTTGTGGACGGCATGGAAGGGTTATCAGCAAAAGTCTTGGGGTTAGGACCAGATTTTTTGGGGTTCTTTTTGCCATTCGAGACTTTAGTGAAGCCATCTGCATCAGATTTATCAAAGGGGAATGGGGCTAAGGATTTCATATTGGATGGGCAGTCTCAAAATAAATGGCCAAGAGCGTGACATTTCCTACAGCGAAACGGGACATGTTCATAGTCTATTGATTGGATCCATTCAAAATCGTCATGGAAAGGGCTTACCACATCCGAAAGAGCGTTGCTAAGATGCATGTAGACACATATTCGAGCATATGAGGTGTATCTTCGAAACTTAGTCTCCTCTGCAATCTTGACGAACTCACCAAGGCCATTACCAATATCTTGTAGTGAAGCCTCATCCCAATACTCCAGAGGGAGGGAGTAGAGGCGGATCCAAACTGGTGCCCAACTAAGATCTTCTTTATCTGGGTTGAATCTTTCAACCCAATCTCTGAGATACAGTCCAGCTGCGTTGAAAAAATACGGCCCTCCCTCAAGGATTTTGTTCCTATCCTCTAGACAGTTGAAACCGCCATGAAGAAACCCTTAGGCCTAATTGCAAGGTTATGTGTCCTTTCGGCTTCCATTTGGCTGTTATCCAACCCTGCAGCGCTTTTTCTGTGGGTGAAAATCCAATAAACTTCCTGATCAAAGCAGTGTCCTTCATATATTGGATTTGAACATTGATCCTACAGCTTGGGATCTCAATCTTTGGTCTCTTGGCCGCAACCGGCTTGCAAGTGGTCGAAGTCACTTTGGGATTCTCATTATCGATTTCCATGTCTGTTTGTGTATGTTGTCCTTCTCCCGTTTCTCCCTGGACGGTTTGCTTGTAGGCTTCCTCATGCATTGGAGTGTGTTCATTATCATTGGGGGCAGGGTCTATGTCCTCCCCCTGAGGGAGACTCATGATTCACGCACTTCCTTTGTCCCTTATGGTTTGTCATTTTGTTGTAAGACTTGGCAGAGTTGTTGCAAACTTTGCAGGTCTGTTGTAGTAGATTAGTCCTAAACCTTAAGCCACCATGAACACCAGAGCTGAGTCTTCCTTCCTAAAGTTGAAACTTGGCAACATTAGGAGGGAAGATCTAGTATGATTATATTTATATATTTATTAATATCAATATTATTATTAATATTGAATCCATATCCATTGACACCTATTGGCATATATCAACCACATTCAATAAATATGGTTAACATTATTAATTATTACTATATAATTATTATAATTAAATAAATTTATAATTATTACAATTTTTTTAAGACAAGTTTTTGGTGATAATCACATCAAAATTCATTTGTAGAGGTGTTTCAAACCATCCAGTATGGTTCATCCTGATATGGAAGCCTTATTTCAATTATTACAATTTTTATTATTATTGGTAATTAGTACTTAATAATTCCCCAGATGCGGGTGACTCGCCAGCAGATTAATGAGATGGGACAGGGGTGGCATGAGAAGGGATGCCACCTGCCCGCCCTGTACAGAGAAGATTACAGCCGGTCAATGGAGGATCCTCGGCATTTGGTTATAGCGACGTTTAACGGCTTCACTGCAGGCGACTTGGATACTACTAGCATATCCCTCGATATGATTTTCACCTCCGCACGCTTTGAGTTGCTTTGGACTTCGGCTCTCTTGAATGCCATAGTAATGGCGAGTGCAATTCGAGGCAGGACTGAGCTTAATAAATTTAGACTCCGCCATAGGATTGCTCTGGAGCCTCTTATGTTTTGTTGGTCGGGTTATGGCTTGGTGGATGCTGGCTATGGCAGATTGATAGGGGCGCCTCAGCTAGGTTCCTGCTCCAATAGTCTCGCAGTGCTGCCTCCATCAGATCCCTGGTTTCTCTCTAAGGCATTGGGCTCTCGTTTGGTTAATTGTTTGGTTTGCCTGTGTTCTGCTTTGGTGGCTGCTTAGACTTGTCCCCACAGAGCCACTGTTGCTTTTGTTATGCCTCGCCTGCGCCATAGGATGAGATCCCGTAGAGGCACCCCTCGGCAGGCGTCCTCTAGCACGACCTCCAATTCTCCCTCCCTCTCCAGCGATTTCACCTTTGGCCACTAGCCTCGCCCTCGTAGTGGGAGAGGGCGTCTTCATCTGCCCAGCCATTTCCCTGCGCCCCGTCCTCCAGACTCTTCGTCCTCTCCCTCTTTCGGCTATGCGATTTTCACTTTCAACTGCTCCTTGAATCGTCCCAGGATTACTGCTCATGTTTCGGTGTTCTTTCTCGAGGAAGCCCAGGAGGTGGGAGAATCCAGCTCTCATCAGGAGGGTCCTAGTTTGGTCTCTATGCAGGCTGCGGAGGTTCCAGCAAGCAATACCGTTGACATGGTGATGAAGCCAGTGGCCCAAGGTCCGTCTGAGAATGATGTTGTGCGTGCTCGGGAGCAGCCTGACTTCGATTGGTGCAGAATCGTGGAGGAGCCTCCGGATGCCTAGTTCATTCTATGCTGCTCTGTTTCAGGTCTGGCGGCCCATATTAGAGGGCAATTTTTGTCAATGCTGATAATTTTTGTTAATACTGATAAGCTAGGGTTCAATTGCAAGTTTTTTGGAATATCTGTAAGCACTGTATTGTCCAGAAGGTCATCAATGGTTCCCCTGCGTGGGATTGGTTTACAGGGTCATGTCCAAATTCTCTGTCTTGGGAAATTTTTCTGTTTCTATCTGCCTCTCCTTCTGGGCAATGGCTTTAGACTTTGGTCATGATGTAAATTTTCCCCTTTAATGTGAATAGAGTAGTTTTACTTAGAAAAAAAAAATAAAATTAGTACTTAATAATTTTTTTTTTAATTACTTATATTTAATATTTCTAATTATTATAATTATTAATATTATAATTCTTAATTCTTAATATTTAATATATTTCTAATATAATATTATATATTTATTAATAATAGTGAAAATAATAAATAATAATAATTATATATTGTTTTTATATATAATAAAAAATTATTAATGTTAATATTTATAAAATAAATAATATAAATATGGTGAATATAAATTTCTCTGTATTTTCAACAACATTTATAATATGGTTGTGCTAAATATGATTAACTAAAATTTTACTATATAAAAATATATTACAACTTAAAAAAGGAAAATCAAAATAGTAAAGGGAAAGCCCAAAAAAGTCACACCCATGAAACAACTTGCATTGATAATCATTGAGCAAGCCAGGAAGGCTAATGCGAAGGCCACCTTTAAACTCCAAGGTGTCTAGTGAAAGCTGCATAAACTGGCTCCAAGTTGTCTAGCAAAAGCTACACAAACTGGCCCCGTGACCCTAGTTTGAGAAAGCCTACCAAAGTTGGACTGGGTTGTTATCGGTATAAACTTTTTTATAGCGCACTATGCCCCATAAAACTAGACATTCTTCTATGTTTCCAAATAGGTGGTATTTAGGCTTTTATATTAATCATCAGTCTTATATGTTTGGGCCAATAAAACTTGACATTCTTTTATGTTATGGTATTTACGCTTTTATTTTTATCATTAGTTTTATATATTTGGGCTAGAGAGCCCAGTAGATCCTAATATTTAAAACAACTAAAATAAGCTAAATAGTTGTCTTTGTGGTATGTACACGCACATCGCTGACCCTAATATTGCATGTTTTATGTCAAGGAGGTTCACAACACAATTAAACCAGTCTTTGCCTACAAACTTTTAGCGGTTACATGGTATCAATTTTTTTTCATTTATTTCGTTTGCCTTCCTGTGCAATATTCACCAATGAAATTTCTGAAACACTCGTTAAATTATAATTAGTTTCTGCAACTCTGATGCCCATTTTAATCATTTTAACGCATAACGTTGGCAAGTATAGAAAGTTTTATTTTAATAATTTTAACGCATAACGTTGACCAGAATAGAAAGTTTTTAACGCATAATGTTGACCAGTATATAAAGTATATTTAACGCCTGGGCAACAGGATGCTCCATCATGCTTATATTGACGGGACAAAACTGTGGCAGGTGGAAGTCAGGAAACGGTTGGAGACCGCGATGGTAAAGCTTGCCGGAAACGAACACGTGTGACCACCGAGAGAGTGATTCAAACGCCGAGGCGACCAAAAAGTGGCCTCGTCAGGCTACTCCATTTCTGTCAATTACTCAGACCGTATTCCAGATTATATCACCACGTGATTCTACTACGTACGATACGCCGTCAGTGAAGTCTCTCGAGTTCTTTTAAATTTTGGTTGACGATAATTATTTTTTTAATTATTTTATTTATAGACAAATCACTCCGTAACCAACAATTGACCCTTAAATTCCAAATTCCATCCCTTCAGCTCTACTTACTATCCAAATAAGCAGACCGGAAAATGTACATATGAACGATGCACATCCGAAGAAGTACTTCCCGATAAGAAGGTTGCCTCGTCAGCGTAGTCAGACCGTATTCCATATTTCCTTTCATCATTATATCACGACGTGACTTCTCCTACGTACGATACGCCGACCGTGAAGTCTCTCTAGTTCTTTTAAACATAATTATTTTTTTAATTATTATATTTATGGACAAATCACCCTCTAACCAAAAATTTACCCTCAAATTCCAAATTCCATCCCTTCAGGCCTACTTACTATCCAAATAAGCAGACCGGAAAATGTAGATAGTGAACGATGCACATCCCAAGTTTACTCTCACAACTACTTCCCGATAGGCCGATGAGAATGAGAATGATAAGGACAAGAACATAGATAGTACAGGTATTGCATAAGGTATAATAAATAACGTGAAATTTCAATATAAATCACAATGCATTGATTGAAGTATGCATTATGCCTGGGATTTCCCGTTCAGAACAATTTTTTTTAATATTTATTTGATAGTGAAAAGAAATTTTGAAATGTCAAGAGTGACATGTACACAAAATTTAAAAAGTTTTATTTAAGTTGTTATTCATAATTTTGAGTTCTGAAAAATATATTAAATGGAAGTTAAGTTAGATAATCTATTTAGGTGTACTATCTATTTCTTATTATTATTGAGAGATTGGTTAGAAAATATGTTCTTATAAACACAAATAAGAATAGGGAAAAAGATTGGAATAGTGACATTATCTGGTCAGACCTAATTAACATACATTTTATAAAAAAGAAGAATTATATATATTTTATTAAGAAATTCAGTGTCTCAGAGCTAGAATAGTGAGTAATCTTATATCTTTTTATAAGAATAATTACATTCAAGCCTATTTCGCAATTGACATGAACAATTTACACAGAAAAATTTGACCCTCAAGCATTCGCATTTACTTAAATTATAAAGTTACAGTCATAAAAAAAACACAAATACGGGTCATCAGCTCTCCATTTCACAGTCAAACTAAAATTGAAATTCCAGGTCTTCACAGGCAACATAAAAGGCAGCGTAAATTTGAAATTCCAGGCCTGTGGGTCAGTAATGCATCATCATGTTAAGGGCCAGGCCGCATCCCATTGCGGAACGAGGCAACCTTCCTACTCTCTCAGTACCTTCGGCGAACATCACCCCCATTCCCATGAAAAAATGGGCCTCCAAATGGCAGTGAAATGCCCACGCTCCCGGATTGTCTGCCTTGAACCGCAGCGCAGTCCATCCGTAAGGAAACAGCGCGACCGTGTTACGAAGCGGAGGATTCACCAAATTGTATTTCTTTGGATCTTTTAGGGGATCGAACGCGCCCTCGCCATAGCCGAGAATCCAGAAATCATGACCGTGCAGGTGCCATGGATGGATCTCAGAGTGATTTGCGCTCAGTGTGTTTGCATTCTGGAGAATCACGTCTACCACAGAGTTCAGCGCGAATATGTACACGCCATTGCCTTCAACAGCATTTGGATTGGTTGGAGGGATACTGATGTTGTAGTCTCGGGGATGGTAAGCGTCAGGAGGCGGCGTGGGGTCGTAAGCGTCATGAATTTTGTATTTCATGGCGGCTAGGTATGGCGTGGGAGGAGGAACCAGCGATATGTTGTTGATGGCCCATTTTACATATCCATTGATCTTGTTCTGTGTGTTCAACAAGATCAACTGTCTGGTGGGTTTCATAGGGGGAGGCTCTTCGTGTCCGGTGAGGACCACAAACTTCTTGGCGAGCGACTTACTATAGGCATAATCATTCCAGAGTGGGCTCGGAGGAGGCGGCGTGGTGGGTAGCTTGGTAGAGAGATTGGGGAGATAGTTGAGGATGGCCAGACCCGTAGTCGTATTGGGCTGCCGCCCTCTCACATTCACAGCTGCCCAATAGTTTTTGGTGCGATCCTGATCGGCCTTTATCAAAACTGAATACGTTTCACCGGAGTACACATCCAGATTCTCCAGCTCCACCGGTTCCACGTAGTGGCCGTCCGCTTCCACAACGGTCATCTTGTGTCCCTGAAAAACAGGGAACACAGAATTAGATCATCATTTTACGAATTAATTAAGTTGAAATAACGTAGGATCCATGAATGCGTTATTTGACCTGAATCAAAAAATTGAGGGCCGATAAGGAAGCTACGCTGGCAATGCGCAGGCGGTACGTCTTGCCAGGTTTCACCGGTAGAATGTAGGGCGAACATTGGCTGCTGGTAGCGTTGCAAGTTTTACTGCTGCCTGCCGAGCATTTGTATTTTCCTCGGCCCTCTATCAGAAGAGACTGCAATATCATTCCAGAAATTGACGTTTATTAATTGAGTTTCAATCAATCGGAATTTCAAACCGTAGTATCTGGATGAAAAGGAAACGGCAACGAAAGATATACCTGAGGTTCCCCAACCCAGACGAAAGGATTGGATGAGAGGCCCGCGGCTTGTTGGTAAGTGCTAGTATGCCACCAGTCATTGAGGATGATGCTCAGTTCTCCGTCATGGACGAAGGGCTCTGTTTTTGCGGAGTCAACTATCAAAGAACCATATAAACCAGCCGAACGCTGCAGACCGTAGTGGCCATGATAGAAATATGTGCCAGGCTGCATATATAATTAACGTTAGGCCACTGTTTTCTTACAAAATCCCAACATAATATAACCATGTTAAGATGCACTTATTGAAAAGAAAATCTGTTAGACATACTCTGTCAACAACGTATCTGTAAATATATGTCTCGTCCGGTAGGATCGCACATTGAGACATGGATGCAGTTCCGTCGTTCCACGGAGTTCCGATCTGAAGCACATGAGCATTCCTATCAGAACTATTATGTATTATAAGAGCATATATGGTGGGCAAAGAAAGAAAGAATCAATCTATCATAATGATAATTAGGTCTGAAATTACGTGGATGCAGAGCGAATGGTACCTGGCGAATTCCATGCCAATGAATGACAACATTTTCAGTGGGCATCTTGTTCTCTATTTCAACAACAACGGTGTCTCCTTCCCCAGCTCTGATCGTCGGACCCGGATACTGCCCGTTAATGGAGATGATCGTTGTTTGCATACAATCAGGAGACCAGTTTTGGTAACTGAGCTTCCATTTATGGTGATGGATCGTCGCCTCAGAGACAGGTGCCATAGCCAAAGTCACCGCCACCGCAAACAAAAACCAGGTTACCCGGCTGAACAAGTGTGAATCTCCCGAGTCCATCATTTCACAGTTCAAAAACTGATGTCTCAGGCTAGGGTCGACTTCACCAATGTACTAGGCCGAGTTTCAAATCTCAGCTTAGAAATCACGCTATATAAGCCTGCAAAGAGCAGCAGGCTTAGCTGAATGCTTGACTGATCTCTGCAAACAAATGTTTGCAGGCCGTATGAACTGATCACATTCCAGGCTCTACCATATAGGTGGGGCTTATATAGGCTTTACAGCTATGAAAAAGCCCATTCCTTTTTTGGATGCCATGCATTGAAACCTTTGGGAAGATAACTTGTGCTGAAGAGTTGAGCTCCACCTAAGAAGACCTTTACAAACCTGAGGTTAACTAACCAACAGAGACGTGTGGATTGATTATATTTGTTTTCCCTGTGATGGCTTGTGTTGCCCGTTAGCTCTTGCCAATGTTTGCTACCTTGCTTGTCCTTATCATCCTCATCGGCCTTCGGGAAGTACTTCTGAGAGTAAACTTCGGATGTGCATCGTTCACAATCTACATTTTCCGGTCTGTTTATTTGGATAGTACGTAGGCCTGAATGGATGGGATTTGGAATTTGAGGGTAAATTTTTAGTTACAGGGTGATTTGTCCATAAATATAATAATTAAAAAAATAATTATGTTTAAAAGAACTTGAGAGACTTCACGGTCGGCGTATCGTACGTAGGAGAAGTCACGTCGTGATATAATGATGAAAGGAAATGTGGAATACGGTCTGACTACGCTGACGAGGCAACCTTTCTGCCGCCTCAAGGTTTGAATCACGTTCTCGGTGGTCACACTTGTGCCGTTTCCGGCTATCTTCACCATTGCAGTCTCCCATTGTTTGATGACTTCCATCCGCCACGGTTTTGTCCCGTCAATATAAGAATCATGGAGCATCCTGTTGCCATGGTTCTGCCCAGGCGTTAAATATGCTTTCTATACTTGTCAGTATTATACGTTAAAAACTTTCTATACTGGTCAACATTATGCGTTAAAATGGGCATAAGAGTTGCAGAATTAATTGTAATTTGATCAGCGTTTCAGATTTCGCCGATCAACCATTTTATCAGCGTTTGAAATTCCTATCAATTTCGCCGATAACCATCATATAGCCATCCATGGAGCATCCCGCCCTGATTCACATTTCAAATTTAAATTCTGAATTTTAAATTTGGAAGGCTCCGCATAGCACCGTGAGATATCCAGGAGACCGTCCTTCCTCCAGTTTATTTCCTCATTTTTCAAGATAGATGATTTTGATAGTCACAGGCTCTTGATGGAAGACATGCAGTTGAACAAAGCCATCACTCTGCAGGTCAGCAAATGCAACTGTAAGAGGTTTCTGTGATGGATTTATGTTTTTTATATTCCAAATACTAAGCTTATGTCTATTTTCATTTTCCCATTTTCGCGCAGCTATTGGTTAAGGTTATTTCAGAGTCACTCGTATGAATACTCATTTTGTCACGCTATCTGCAAAATACCCTGCCCTAAGGACTCAACCATGCCAAACCTCCGTGTACATTTTTGAGTTAAAAGAAGATATGGTTCCACAATCTAGAGTGCATTAATGCTTCCAATGGAACAACGTTCGCGATAACTTGCGGGTGAATTTTGTACAGAAAGTCAACCGAAATAAATGAAAAAAATATGATACCATGTAACGGCTGGAAATTTCATTGGGATAATAGTTGCTGTGAACATCTTTGACAGAAAACTTGCACTATTAAACAAAAAAAAAACAGAGAAGCTCGGTAGATCTGTGGTCACCTATGTGTACATAGCACAAAGACAACCATCTAGATCTTCTTGGCTTTAGCCCAAATATATAAAACTGATAGATAAATATAAAAGCCTAAATACCATATATTTGGGAACATAAAAGAATGTCTTTTTTAGTGGCCCAAACATATAAAGATGATGTTAAATACAAAAGCCTATATACTGTCTATTTAGAAACATAAAAGAATGTCTAGTTTTATTGGCATGGTACGTCCTAAAGAAGTCTATACCGATAACCCAGTCCACCTTTTGTAGGCTTTCTCTGACTAGGGGCACGGGGCTGGTTTATGCAGAACTAGAGAACTTGGAGTTTAAAGGTGGGCTTAGCATTAGCCTTCCTGGGTTTCTCAATGATTATCAATGCCCGTTGCTTCGTGATAGCGACTTCCTTGGTCTTTCCACTTTACAATTTGCTGTATTTCATCGTTGCTTTTCTGTTTTTGTTTTTGTCGTTTTTTGTTTTTTTTTTTTCAAATCAAAGGTGTAACATACTTTTACTTTGTCACTTCCCACTGGTCACAATACTTTTACGTTGTTAACATATATATATTTTATAAGAAATAATTTTATATTTGTAATAAATATTATATATATATTTTATAAGAAATAATTTTATATTTTGTAATAAAATATTATGATGATGAATGTCTATTATGATTTATATGGTCTATCGGACCTTAAGAAGAAATGGTTAATTGGGATGATTTAAAATTATATTTCTATGATCATTAAGAAGGGAAATAAGTGTTCTTAGGTAGTTGTAGTTTTGTTAATTGAACAAATTGAAGAGGTTAGTCGTGGGGAAAATGTTTTGAAAATGAGAACGGATGTGAGTAAGGGTTGCACAATCCAAGAGAAAGTGATTTTCATCTTCAACTCTCATAGTATCACAAAGGAGACATATTCTCTCGTCCCCAGGTATCTTGGGAATGGACTAACATCTAGCTTCACTTCAGAGATCATAAGAATTAGTTCTAATCCTTGCAATATTCATTCTCTTCTTAGCATTGGTTAAGACAAAAAGCTAATCCTCGTTGACAACCTCCTTACAATATCATAACTTTCTTTTCCCCTTTAACTCCTTATCACTCCACAACTTATCCTTAAATTTGAAAGCAATGACGTTTTTAATATTATCCTTATTCCCCAAGATGATCTCCTCCTTTATCTCCCAATGATCGAGCCAAGGCTTGGAATCTTTATGTTACGCTCGCTAGAGTCGAAGGTGATTTTGACTAGGGTTAGAAGCCATTTTTGGGAGCCTCTTGGCTTCCATGTTGTACAACTTCTTCTTATACCTCAAATACCTAAACATAGTCATGCATTCAATGTGGGAAATGATATCCTCAATGAAGAGAACAGGGTAGGGAGTATTACCTTTAATCTTGATGTTGTAGGTTATGAATTCCATTTGGATCATTTCAATATTTCTCCATGAATCTCTAGATACACTGCAGCTCCACACCTCATAGCCATATAAAATAACAGGGGTGACAAGAGTCTTGAGGAGGAGCCTTTTTTTACGCCAGACCCAAAGGTCAATGGTCTTACAATTGATTTCAAGTTCATAGTAAAATTTCCAACCTCCAATAATCTTTTTCTCAATGATAAAGTTCTAGTTGAGCTGACGGTGGATGTCAATACCTAAGTATTTGTAAGAAGAAACATTATGTAAGTGAATTTTATCATAAATGAAATATCAAAGATGATCTTTTTGGATTTAATAATCATAACTTTAGTATAGTCAATATTAACAGTCATACCCATCTTGAAACAATAATAGTGGAGGGTTTTAAGCTGCTTATTGAGATTGTCGGGACTCCTGTCTAGAAGAATGATATCATCAACATAAAGGAGAAGAGTAATGACTATGCTAGCGAGCTTGGGTCCTTCACAACCAACAACTTCTAAGCATTCCTCAAGCTTGTCATTGTAAATGCCAAAAAGGGTAGGGGACAGGGGACACCCTTGCTTAACGCTAGCGTTGCATTTAATATCAGTAGACCAATCCTTGGTGTTCTTAAGCTTAGAAATAGCATTCTCGTATAATCTAATAACAATGACCCTTAACTCAAGAGGAGCCATTAACTCATCAAGCCTTTGGCATAACTTCTCTTGAGGAACCGTGTCAAAATCTTTCCTAAAGTCAACAAAACAACATAAGAGATCAGTCTTACTGTTATGGCAATCCTTAGCAATGGCCCTAAGAGTGACAAGGTGGTCGATCACAGAATGCTCCCTTCTAAAACTAGCTTGCCCAGTGGCTCTTTTACCATGGATTTCAAGCGAAGTGCTAATCTTCTTTTCCAAAATGAGCCCATATAGCTCGTTTAAAATGTGGCTAATCATGCTAGTCCTATAGATAGAGGGAACATTTTTATACTCACTTTTAAATATGAGCACGATAAGGCTTTGCGTCCGCAACTTAGGGAAGCCTTGTTTAACTAATAAGTTAAGGAGATTCTGCAAGTGCGAGGTCAAGATGGACCTTCTAATTTTGAGAATTCTAGCTTGGTTCCCTTCAATATCCCTAGCTTACCCATTAGAAAGCTTCTTAATCCTAGATTCCACGTCTTCTAAAGAAAATGTATTTTGGTTTTTTATTAATTTTTTTTTAATTGATTATTTATATTTATTTGATAAATAAATTTTATTATTTACAAAATAAATTTAATTATATAAATCAACAATATTTTATTGAAATTTTAAAAATTTAATAGGGAAAACAATTATTATAGTATAAAATTTTATTTTTTAAAATTCTAATGTACAAATAATTACAATTTTAAAAAAGTTTATAATGTATTTCTCCAATATGTTTAAAAATAATATATATATATGTTTGCTTAAATTTAATTTTTTTAATTTATTCATTATTTTTAATTTTTCTTCTTAATATAAAATAAAAAATTTCTTTCTATTATTTTATAAACATAAAATTTATAACCTATACATTTGCATTGCAATTCATATTCATATGTTTTCTTGGAACATCTCATCTACTTATTCAATGAAGATACATCACAACCACACATGTGTGAGCTATTGCTACTTGGAGATAATGGAAAAATGTTCTAGATTTGTTTATGTTTCAAGGTGTTATTCTAGAAGTCCTTGTTTTCAAATGTATGTGAGTTGTAGCCAAGTCAGAGTTCTTATTATCCAAGTTGTCATGTCTTTCGAGTCCATTGATCTCGTCACTATATAATGGGATACATTGTCATGTAATTTGTATGATCATGCATTTAATAAAAGAGTTATGATATTGTCTTTATTTATTTAAATTGGTATAAGCGCTAGAGGGTTGAGAATGGAGAGGCTTGATCCCATATATGCTCTCAAATATGGATTGCTAAAGAGACTGTGATTTGCGTTGATCAGTCTCAATGAGAAATTATTCAATTTTCTAAGTGGGTGTTGATTGTTTTGTGGTGTTGAGGAACTAGGTTGCTTGTGTGGAAAGTGGAAACATAGTTGTGGAGTGTTTTTTTTACTTTTGTGTGGATCAGATCGACTGAGAGAAGCATCACAAAACTTGTTGGTTATTTTGTTGTGTAGGGATCTACATGTGGTTGTTTTATGTGGATATGCATTTCCCATATCTTATTCATATTTAAGTAGATTTGATTGCAAGAATACCTTATAGGTTGTTGGCAGAGATTGTGTTACTAGGGGCTAAGTGTGTGACCCTATGGACTATGGAAATTCATAGTGCTTGACCTCTGCTAGATAATCTCTATTTCTTTGATCTCTATTGGAGCTGGTGGTAGAATATCGTTGGAACATGTGCAGGTCGTTGTCGCTTTGTTCAATAGCTTGGCACAATTGTTCGACATATGAAAGATTCCCTTGTATGAAAGCACATATAAAGCAATGATAACGATGAGCACAACATGGAAAGTCCCAAGCCATACCATTGTTTAATATCATGAGTAAACTAGTTTATGAATTTAAAATCAACCATATGGATCAGATATATACACAATGAGTTTAGATTCCCTCCTTTTGGTAACCCCATTATGTGAATCCAATGCTGATTGTTTCTTACCAAGGATCGTTAAGGATGACAAACAAGGATTTGTATTAAATGGAGTGAATAGATTGGCTTGAGTGAAAAAGGTTGTATTCAATATTTAGGTATTTTTTCCCATAATGAGAGTTGTTTTTACTTAATATTGATAATTTAATGACCAAAAAGGTTTATTGTTCTCTGTTAAAATTTTGAAAGTAAAAAAGGAAAAAAAAGAAAACAACATAGCAAAAGTGTGGTGAAATCAATACCACAGAGATAAAGTAGAGTGACGTGATCACTATGTGGGGGACCAACCTTGCGGCATGAAGATGAGTTTATTTTTACAGATTGAGTGCATGGAGCCTACATTAATTTTCTTTTGGCCCACATAAAGTTGAACTTTTGTGAAGTAACCAACTGTGACGAATGGTGTGTCTTTGTATGAAGGAGCAACAAGGTGTTGTGTATTGAAAGTTTGTGCAGCGATTCGAAGGTAACGGTAAGAGTTGTTTGGGAGCATTATTATACCTCAAAAGTGCATTGTTTACCACGAATATTGCTCTATGGTAGAGGTAAAGTGGTGCATTAGCAATATGTTTATCTTTCTAGACATCGTTGACAATGACCCTTTAGCTAATTCATTTTTCATAAGTCCATTTGGAAGAATTCTTGGATAGGTAGTGTTATGAGTTGGAAGAATTTTCCAAGAAATAATGTGGTTTTATTGATGACCAGGGGTATCGTGAGTCATACTTTGGGAAAGATCCTGCAATTGAAGATAAACCACTTGATCATGCAAAATAACGTAGCCAACACTAGTAAAAAATGAGAAATTAGTGACTAGGTGACTAAAAAAGTTAGTCACCACAACTTTTCCAACGAAAATACTACAAAAAATGAGCAATCTTAAGTGACCAAACTGAAAACAACTAACATAAATCATTAATTTAGTCGTGTGTTAAAATATGTGACTAGCTAATAAGTAATACAACTAAAAATGACTAACATGAATGACTTATTTAGTCTAAGAACAAAAATACAACTACCTAACAAGTGCTACAATAATATGAATTATTTTTTTATGTTAGTCATCTTAATTGTGTCAAGCAATCTAAACTTACAAGTGATAGGGGATTGAAAGACTGTTAAAGATTGGTTGAAAGGTTATCCTTCCTTAAACACTTCTTCATCCTCACATGGTGTATAGGTGAGCCAGCTTTGCATTATTTATCTCTAATAATTTGTACTTCTAAAAATATATATGTATTCTTTTAAAATATATTCATTGAATCTAATTGGATCTAGTTCCAATTTGAAATTAATTTGAAGAGCTATTTTAATTATTAAGAATATAATATCAAATAAAAACTACTTTAATTTCGTATTAACCAACCTAGATCCATCTTAACCCTGGATCTACCAAGCACCGAGAGGGATCCAATCTCTCGAGGTGGAAACTTTTTTTTCTAGTGTAAAACTTGAGGAAATGGTTACACTATCGAGAGATTGGATCCCTCTTGGCACTTTGTGGTTATAGGGTTAGCATGGATCTAGGATGGTTATATAATACTATATAGTGTCTATATTTGTATTTATGTCTCTTTGCTATTCCCTCTCTCTATCTCACGCCCTAAACATACACACACTCTCTCTCCCTCTCTTCCCCTTCTTCGTCTATCTCTCTTTTCCACTTCTCTCCCTCTCTATCTATATCCTTCTCTATATTCCCTCCCGCTATCCTATCTCCCTCACTCTCTCTCCATGACTCCCTTGTCACCCCCTCTCTCTCTCCACCTTTATCCCTCTATGTTTTCCTTGTTCCCTCTCTTTCCTGCCCCCTCCAATTCCATCTCTCTCTCCTCATCTCTATCCTCCTTCCTCTCTATCCCTTATCTCCCACCTCCCTCTATCTCTTCCCCCCAAATCATTCTCCCTCTCTTTCTCTCTCTTCCGTCCAACTCTATCACCGTCTCCCCCTCCTTTCCCTTCTCCATCTCTCTCCCTTCCCCTTCTCTCCCTATCTCTATCCTCTCCTCTTATTTCTCTTCCCTCTTCTCCTCTCTCCCTCTCTCTCTCTCCATTTATCCTTTCTCACTCCTCTCTCTCTCCACCTATATTTCTCTATGTCTTTGTTCTTTCCTCCCTCCCTCCATCTCTCTCTCTTCTCTCTCTTCCTTCCTCTCGTTGCCTCTCTCCCACCTCACTCTCTCTCCCCCTTATCACTCTCTCTTTCTCTCTCTCTCTGCCCTCCAACGTTTTCACTATCTCCTTCCCTCTCTCCACCCCCTCCCCAACTCTCCCTTAAATTTGATCACATTGTATTGTGTTTAAGAAATTATTTAGATTGAAAAGCTTGATTGGCTGTAAAATATTAAACCTATATTTTGGATCAATCACGTCAAAGAAAATAAAATAACGAAAAACTTTAAAGAAATCATGCACTATATTTAATCTATTATAATTAGTGAATTTGCTTGCTCTCATTCCTTGGATCCTTAGCTAAGATATATATATATAGAAAGAACCGGCATAGATCATCTTAGCTTAATTTTATTAAAACCTTAATTTAATTTCTTTGGGATAAAGAGTTTAGATATATCTCAAATTGTAACATTTTCCCTTTTAGATTCAATTAAAAAAATGTTGTAAAATTAAATTAAAATAAAATATTTTTACTATGAAATAAAATAAGTTATGGTTTTTTGGCTTGTGGTATTTATAAGCCCTCGTATTGGCCCATGGTATAGTAACAAATCCTATTTACAAGTTAATATCCATGGTAAAGTGAGGGTTTAGATATATCTCAAATTGTAACATTTTCCCTTTTATGTTCAATTAAAAAAATGTTGTAAAATTAAATTAAAATAAAATATTTTTACTATGAAATAGGTTATGGTTTTTTGGCATGTGGTATTGATAAGCCATGGTATTGGCCCATGGTATTGTAACAAATGAGATTTACAAGTTAATATCCATGGTAAAGTGAGGGTGAATATCCATGGTTGACAATCTTGTCATATTGTTATAAAATATCTGATTGTGAAATAATTTATATTTTCTAGGATGGTATCGATAATCCATGGTATTGACCCATGTTATTGTAACAAAGACTATCTTTTACAAGTTAATAATATATACCTTAATGTGGGGTTGAATATCCACAGTTAAGAATCTTGTCATATTGTTGTAAAATATTTTGGTTGTGAAATAAGTTATGAATTTTGTACTTGTAGTATTGATAAGTCATGGTATTGGCCCATGGTATTGTAACAAAGCCTATTCACAAGTCAATAACAAAATCAAAATATAACAAATTGAATTTTATTATCTTTATTAATTTAACTTTTTATTATTAATTGATGCCATATTTAAATGCTTACATTCATCCCAATATCATTTTTAACATCTTCTTCTTTTTAATTTAGCGTCTTACCCAAATACAACAAATTCTTATTAAAAATAAATCATTTAACGCAATTGCAATTTATATATTTTATTTTATATTATAAAAATTTCTTTTATTTTGTCCGTTATAAATATTTTTGTTTTTTTCATTTCCAGTTTAGCACTGAGTTCAAATAAAATATTCATAGATTACAACATCACATTGTTGATATCTACCTGGAAATGCCAGAAGAAGGAAGACCATCAATGTGATCTATGGATTACATGGGATTTCAACCCCAGATGGAGTTCGCTTGGGAAACACCTTAGGAGAGAATCTACAATTAGATGGAGGAAGGGCAAGGTCATTGGGCGTGGAGATTTTGGCCATTTTGGCCATTTGGCCATGGGTATGAATTTGGACTATAGAGAGTTCTTCCTTTTTACTAAATATGTTTTTTGTTCTTATGGGTAAACAATTTTGAGGGTTTATATGATCAAAGCATAAATTTCATCTAGAGTTAAGGGTTTAATGATTATGATAATGCACATCTTGATTGCGGCCAACAATTCATCAAAAGACAATGCATAAATAAGCATTTTACATGTCCTTATTGTACAAAGGGTTTAATGATTATGATAATGTAGATCTTGATTGTGGCCAAAAATTCATCAAAAGACAATGAACAAGTAAATAATTTGCATGTCCTTATTGCACCAGTGAGTTCGTTCCTCCCTAACTTTTCTAGGGTTAGAATGCATGAAATTTTATTTTTGCTTTTCACCTTTTTTTTAGTTGTTGATTGTTTGTGTAATGGATTCTACCATGCCCAAATTCAAAGGGATCGATTGATGCAAACAAATTTTTTGGTAGGATACAAATACTAGACCTTCCTCAAACTTTGTTACATGAAATTCAACATTTCTTGTAATCATGGACATAAAATATTTTCTATTTCATCCTTAGATTTTGATCTCAATGCCTACAGTTTTAAACCATGTTATTATATTTTAAGTAGAATATACTTAGATCCATTAAACCTTACAACTCTCTAAATCTTAGGTTAATTTCATCTAAAAAGAAGGAACTTGAATGGCTTTTGCAATTTAGACTCAATTCTTACAAACAATGATTAAAAATGGAAGAACCCAATTGGTCTGATAACTTTTACCCACCCATCAATTTCCAAGACATTTTCTATTATTCTGAACCTAAACAAAGAGAGTAGAAGAAGAAGATGAGCCTTGATGAGGTGGACCCCGACCTTCTTGATACTTTTCAAAAGATAGGCATGCCCTTTACTAGAAAAAGAGATTGACCAATGTTGTTGTAGATGTTGTTTTTTACATTTTTTTCATTGCTACCATGCATAGGTAGACTCTATAGGCAATTAAGGTTGTCTTTTATTCGTTATAAGAGGTAATTCGGGAGTATCTTGATCTAGTTAGGAAGTAACTTGGCAGGGTTGTTCCTCTTGCTGATAACTATTATGATGCATTGTATTTTATTTCTTTTAGTGATAGCTTCTTCTATTAAATCCCCAAGCACACTTTTTCACCAATGGAAATATCCACTTATTTAAGGATGAATGAGATGGAGACCAGGGAGTTTGAGAGGACTCTTATTGTTGTAGTTGAGAGGAGTTTTGTTAGGTGAAAGGAGTTTTGGGACATATATTGAAGGATGCACTCCACCATTTATGACACCAATCATCTCTACGCCACAGTAGTGGATCTCTATTGCACCGAGGGAGAAATGATAAAGTATTCCATTGTAAATAATTGGTATGTCATGGATGAGGAATGAAAACGTGGGATTTATAATTTTATTACAAAAAGAGGTTTGTGCGATGGAGACAAATCAAGGATTTTGTGGACTTGAGTAGAGACTGGTTCGACAATCACTTGAAATACTCAAACATTGTTTTGAAAGGCAGTGATGCAATTGGAGAGTTTCATTCTGTTGCCTTGAAAAATAACTATCAATAGGGGGGACAAAGATGATCCATATAGGGAAGGATTAGAGGAGTAGGATTGTTTCTAAAGTTATATCTATAGGCAAGTCAAGGAACTACTCCAAAGGATTAGTGGAGGTGCAATCAAATTCTCATAATGCAAGGAATTTTTCAGAGTGTGGTTCGATGCTCATCGGTGACCAGTCAACAACAAATACTTATCATTACCTTCAGGTACAATTTGAGTTGCATTCTAAAGTCTCTAATTTCATTTCTTGATAGTCCTTATTGTGTCCTTGTATCTCTTAATTTCTTTGTGGTAAGATTGGAATGGGTTAAAAAATCAAAGATATCATTGAGTAAAATAGACACCCACATGTCACTACATGTCATTATGCATACTCTCTATTTTTTATACAATTAGAGGTGAGCAACATGATGTGTGCACAACTAAAAATCATAGTAGGCATGATGAATATAGTCTTAGCATGGAAATCGAAACCAATAATCATAAAATATCAATACATTTGTGACATGAAGTAAAAAATACAACAAAAGATTCTATGCCAATATTGATATTGTCTATTTAGTGAAAGATATTACTAATATTTCATAATTTTCAAAGATGGTGGATGTCATGAAGATGCCCTTGAGAAAAGTTACTAACTTGACGATAAGATGGTCAATGGAACTATTTAGGTAATTAAAACAAGTTTAAAAATTACTAGAAACACCATCCCTGTTTATTTTAAATAGGCTAAATTTAGGTAATTAAAACAAGTTTGAAAATCTCATTAGAAACACCAACCCCACATCATTTTATTTCCAATTGTACAAAATAATATTGAATAAAATTACGAGGACTTCCATTTAAATTGACCTTACATAAAATAACAAACAAGGTTGATGCTTTTAAAAGCTATGTCCATCATTAAATATAAGATATGACAAGGATGGCTCATAAATTTAAAAGCTATATCCATCTCCTATAAGATAAGAGTTAATGAGATGAGAATTTCTTTTTTATTGATATAACATGTAAACATCATATTACTTATAATGTATTGTATCTTAACTCATGCATATTGTATCTTATTGTGCATATGCTAATTGTATAACTCCAATCTAGGTAATTGTTTACATTTAAATTGCTAAATATGTAGAAATTACACTACAGTAGCTTAAATCCACATACAAATACAATATCAAAAATACGACAAAAGAATGAATAAGCATTTTCACAATGGTTTAAAATCTCCCCTTTGTTGGTGAAGATTAGACTATTTCATAGGTGTAAAGCTTATGCGGAATGTCACCAGCCAACATTTGTGGACAGAGTTGAGTGAGTCGTTCCGCTGAAGTGGCTGTTGTACCGTGGTCAGGGACCATTTTCAAGACAAAATAAATATAGCAAAGCAATACTTGCCTGGTTGAGAGGGTTTAATAATAACTTTTTTACTAAAGTAGTAAAACCCCAGATGAGATACTATATGTTGCCCTTAGATGTCGCAACAATAATGTAACTGTAAAAAATGATGTTAATCTATAAACCACGTTTCTTTCCCGGGGTCGAACCGCTTTTTGAAAAAAAAATATAGCGAGCAATCCGGTTTCAATCTTATTAACATTCATTTGCAACACGGCCCATTGCATTTGTGAAGTCGGCCATAGCCCTGATACAGCGGTTTTAGAACATTTTTGAACAAAAAATATAGCGAGCAATCCGATTTCAATCTTATTGACATTCATTTGCAACACGGCCCATTGCATTTGTGAAGTCGGCCATAGCCTGATACAACGGTTTTAGAACACTGAAATGGTGGGCTACCCATGCGGACATCAACGGATTAAAATAAAAAGGGAATAGGATCAACTATTAAAAAATGGCCAATATAAATACAGAATTACATGGCGAATATAAATGCAGAATTACATGGTTCCCTTTCGCTTGAACACATTTAATTGGATGCTCATCTATTGACATCTTCCTTTCTTGGTTGAAAGGCAACCGAGAAGGATTCGATTAACTGAATTGGATTTTTGTGTTTTATATTTAAATTAATATGTCATCTTTATTTTAATTCAATATTTAAATAATTTTAATGAAAAAACATTATATAATGCTCTAATGTGTTTGGTAAAAATAATAAAACATAGTGTTGGTTAATATAAAAAGCAATAAAAATAATAAATAATAAATAAAAGTGTAAACCTTTTTTATAGTCATCTTAATACAATCACTAATTTCAATATAACCATTAATGTATGATTCTTCTTTGCATAACGAGTTATGCATTCAGTGCCTTTCCCAAAGGATCTTACTCAAAATTAACTATAAAGTTATGCATCCAATGCCCCTCTAAGAAGATATTACTGAAAATTAACTATAGAAAGATCCAATTATGATAGCAACATAAGATTCTTCATGATCTCTAATTTAAAAAGTAAGATAATATCAATGTTATTGAAAATATAATTAATTTGGATCATTCCTTCACACCAACAAGTTGTAAGAGAGTATCCAAATTTCATCAAATTTATTTGTATTATTATCAATTTGGTACTTATATTGCTAATTGCTTTTCTATTTTTAATTATTTTTCATCTTTTTCTCTTCACAACTTTGATTTATTATATATTCAAATTCCATTGTTTATGACATGCTTATCCTTAGTTGAGTATATCTTAATTGGTGCTCAATTATTTGTAGGTTGAAGTATTTTAACTAGCCTATTTGCTTTTAGGAGAAATAATGTTTCAGTTTATAAAATTATTGTTTTGTATCTATATCTTGATTTATTATAGATTGCCTTATTACATAGTGTCTTATTCTCTTTGCCTGGTCAGAGAGGAAATATAAGGTTTAATGCTCTTTTCAAATATCCAATATATTTTGCAAACTATTTAAGGAAAATAATGTATCTTTTTTTCTAAATTTTTTAACTTGTAATTCATTTTAGGATTTTGTAAGTCATAAACATCCTCTTCTTCTCTTAGCTATTTCATTTGTTGATTTTCTACCTTTTTTCATTTATTGTACTTTAATGTCCATTATCTACAACTTACTCTGCAATTTTCTTGAACCTTGTCATCATTAAATAAAATTTTAAAAATTTCTTGACTTCTCTTTCTTCCTTTTGTTTCTCTGTTTTCTCTATATTTGCAAGAGGAGAGGTTCAGAAAAATAATTTCTTCAAAATATACCAAGTTTTGACAATAAAGGAAGAGGCAATGAAGAAGCTACTAGTAGACTAGGGGACCAAGTAAATGCCTTCCATTTCAACTGCAAAATCTAGCACCATGATGAAATCAAGCATAGTAGATTCAGCTTCCAAGAGCCTTCCTCAAGAGTCATTTTAAGTAATTTGGAAAAGCATATTATAGGCATTAGTTTGAAGTTATTAAGGCAATTAAGCTTCAAAGGCTAAGGAATTATGATTCCCATTATAGCTCAATATAGACTCATGTATGAAGGCCTAAGATTCAATGGAAAAGAAGAAAACAAACCAAATTTTTTTAGGCAAAAGGAATTAAAAAAGAATCCATTTTCTAGGAGGAAAAAACAGTTTGTAAAAGAGTGTGAAGAAAACCATCCAAATATCCTTGTAGAAGATTGGAAGAAGCAAAAAAAGGAATAATTTTAACACCCAAATCTATTTCAACACTTGTGGGACTAAGAAGCCAAGTTGGAAATCATCTTCACAAATAAAAATGTATGACATACCAATATCTTTGCTTTGTCTTTTCTTGAGAAAATGGACTATAAGGTTAGAAATCGTTGGCACTCTAGAAGGCTAAATAATCCACGCAAGAGCTATTCCCAATAATATAGATTGATTGGACATTAGGAGACCAAAATGTTGGATATTTCACTTGAATATCCAAGAATAATGTTTGAAGAGTCAAGGTCAAAAGGAAAAATGATTTTTTTTTTTTTTTTTTCATTTATAACCCAAGGACTAGTGGTTGTCCAATGACCTATTTTGGTAACAAATTCTATCTCTAGCCATAAAATGGATAATTGGCTCATGCGAAAGGTACCTATTCAAATCTTATCTTACTTGCTACAATGAAGGCTCCATTTCTCGTAGATTCATCAAATATTGCTTGACCATAGAGAATGAGTTTGACATGTAGAAGCATGAGAGGTGTGATCCAAAATGGAATATTAGATGAATCATTGTGATTTTTGGCATTTAAATGGAACATATGGAGATGAGGAGGGATTTGTAATAAGAAATTTCTCTGAAAATTGAAGGTTATATTTGAGACAATTTTTTGTTGAAATGTGCTTGTGAGAAAGAATACATCACACTCATATTTAAGAGTGGATAAATGACTATCATAACCATTTCTTGAGCATAATAAGAATCATTGATTAAATGTGTAGAATTTTGTTGTAAATTCAAACTATAGATTGTGATATGCTAAAACAATTGACTTGAATCTACTCTGCTCATCAAAGGGGAAAAAAAATTGATCGATGAAATCATGAAGCAGAAAAAGAAGAATTTAAATTACACATAACACAATAATTTTATGGGGAAAGGCTTAGATAAAAACTCCTTCTATATGTATATTGCAATAATTAGAATATCTGAGAAGAAAATATAATGCTTGTTCAACCCAAATAATCTCTGCGCAAGTACAATCTCACTCACTGCTTCACAAACAAGCTCAAGCCAATACTTAGCCAAATCTGTTGCATGCTAAGCCCCTACTTCCTTACATTGTTCCCTTGGGAATTAACCCATATTCAATTGGGAAATTCCCCACTCATAATTGTGAAATCCATCCATAAGCCTTCCTCTGATTGCATGCATCATCGATTTAATTTAGATGATTTTACAATTGATAGTACACTGCCCTTGAACTCTAATCTCAACTGGGTCTTCCTCTATACTAACATGCATGAATTTTTTTTTTTTATAGTGAATTATTAGTTATTTGATTGATTACTGCATGTGAATTAAATCCAATTTAATTCACTTGACCACTCACTAGTTCCTCCAACTGTTAGAACTAGTTTAACTGAATTTAACTCAGTTAAACTGAATTAAATAATTACAACTCAATAAGAACTCAACCTAGGTCCCTAAAATTTAGGGATCACTCTACATAGCTCTAGATAGACTTCCAAGCCGAATTTACAAAGCCAACTAAGTAAACTTAACTCAGTTAAGTGCTACAAGTTGCTATGATAGAATTACAATTGAATTCACAGACAAATTAAATTAGGATTTTCTTGTTGCTATTCTTAACACTTCCTTTCAACAAGAAATGGATTATTTGCTACCCCAATCCTACCTCTGTGAAACTCAAATTTTCATCTTCACAATGCCTTTGTCAAAATATTTGCATCATACTCCTCTGTAGGAATGTACTCCCACAAAATGATTCTCCTCTCCACACAATCTCGTAGATGGTGATACCGGATGTCAATATGGATGGACCGATCATGAAAAATTGGATTCTCAGAGAGTTTGATACAACTCTGGTTGCCAGAGTAAATCACTGTTGGATCCATTTGCTGACCAAACAACCCAAAAAGGATCTTCCTCATCAGGATAGCCTCACGAACTACTTGACTAGCA
>APFE031269449.1:4311-44104 GCA_000404065.3 Pinus taeda | reverse complement strand
TAGGAGTGATAATGGTGGTGAATACATCTCGGACGAGTTCAAGGATTTCTGCAAGGCAGAAGGGATTCGTAGAGAGCTCATAGCTCCCCATAACCCACAGCAGAACGGGGTAGCTGAGCGGAAGAATAGAATGATTGTGGGTGCTGCATGGGCAATGTTACATGATCAGGGCCTACCCCTTCACTTGTGGGTGGAAGCATGCAATACAACAGTTTATGTGCAGAACCGTTGTCCTCATAGGATACTTGGCATGAGTACACGTGACGAGACTTATTCTGGTAAGAAGCCTGATCTTTCTCATTTGAGGACTTTTGGTGCTAACGTTTACATGCATGTGACGAAGGATGCCAGAAAGAAGTTGGAGCTGACTGCAGAGGTTGGGATATTTGTGGGGTACACTGATACGCCCCACAACTATCGTGTGTATTTTCCAGACAGTCGCAAGACTGTTGTGCGACGGGATATCAAATTTCAGGAGGAGAAAGCCACGAAGTGTTCGCTTGAGAGGGAGCCACACTTGCATGCAGAGGAGGAGCTATTAGTTCCTAAGGATGAGCTTCAGGATGTGGATCAGCCACAAGATGAAGTTCATGGAGTGGAAGAGACCACTCATGCAGCGCCAACCATCAGAGGGCAAAAGTGCACTACAGAAGCTAAGCAATTGGCTCAAGATGCAGAGAAGGTTGTAGGACCACCTACAGCATAGCGCAGATAGGGACAGTCACCTGATCGGTACACTGGATACATGGCTCTTGTGAGCAAATGTGTCGTGACTGAGCCATCCTTTTTTGAGGAAGCTTTGGAGGATCATGCATGGGTAGATGCCATGGTGGAAGAGTATGATTTGATTGTCAGAAATAGTGCATGGGAGATTGTCCCAAGATCGGAGGGGAAATCAGTGGTGGGTTTGAGATGGATCTACAAAGTGAAGGAGGTAGCTGACGAGAGTGTGGAGAAGTACAAGGCAATATTTGTTGCCCGAGGCTTCTCACAGATAGAGGGGATCGATTATGAGGAGACCTTTGCACCTATCGCAAGGTATTCTTCCATACGGGCGATTCTTTCTCTCTCAGCGCAGATGGGGTGGCACATCCATTAGATGGATGTGAAGACTGTGTTCCTGAATGGAGTCATTGAGGAGGAGGTGTACATAGAGCATCCCGAAGGTTTCGAGATCTTCAGCAGTGAGTCACATGTTTGCAGGCTCAAGAGAGCGTTGTATGGGTTGAAACAAGCACCTCGTGCTTGGTACACACGGATAGATAGTTATTTCACCAGAATTGTATTCTCCAAGAGTGAGGTGGATCCTAACCTATACCATATTGTGGTTGATACTCCTCTTCCTAGAGGTTGGAGGAAGGAGGATGCTACTTCAGCAAAGGTAGTGGATTCCACTGTTTATCAACAGTTGGTGGGGTCACTTAGGTATTTGGTCAATACACGACCCGATATATGATATGTTGTTAACCAGCTTTCACAAGCTATGGTTAAGCCAACCAAGCTCTTCTGGAAGGTAGACAAGCATGTATTACGTTATCTCATAGGCACATTGGGATATGGATTGTGGTACAGACAAGAGGATGAGGTGAAGCTATGTGGCTTCACAGATGCAGATTGGGCAGGGAGCCCAACGGATAGAAAGAGCACATCTAGAGGGATCTTCAGTATCAGGTTGACAGCAGTTTCTTGGTACAGCAGGAAGCAGAGATCTGTGGCACTCAGTTCATTAGAGGCTGAGTATATGGCAACAAGTTTGGCTGCATGCGAGGCTATATGGATGAGGAAGATCATGGTCGGGTTGTTCAGGTCACACTTGGAGCCTACTGTGATTTATTGTGATAACCAGAGTTGCATTAAACTCTTAACTAATCCAGTATTTCATGATAGATCCAAGAACATCGACATCAGGTACCATCATATCAGAGATTGTGTGCAGCAAAGAATCATGTTACTTTCATACATTCCCACAGAGGATCAAAATGCTGACATCTTGACGAAGGTGCTCACCAGGAGAAAATTTGAATACCACAGAGGTAGGATAGGGGTTGCAGATAATCCATATCTTGTTGAGAGGAAGTGTTGAAAATGTAACAAGATGATGGAGCTCAGTGAAAAGAAGTCGCCTTCACTAAGTGGGCCCGCAGGCTATTTTTGGCGCAAAGTCGATTTTTAGACATATGTATCATGGTCTATGAGTTGTAGGATGCTATTTATGGATGATTGGTCATGTTGGTAAAAACAGATGGACCTCTATTTTTAGACAAATGGGCGGAGTCTATTTTTAGACTGCCAGTCAAAAAATAGAACAGTCGAATATTATTAGCTCTTAATAATATTTGGACTATAAACATTATCTTATCCTCTTGCAGCACTTAAGTTCGAGCTACGGATGTGGCACATGCCACTGCCAGAAGGAAATACGCTTGTCGTATGGGTTAGTTGAGCTACTGCATGATGGACTTCAGTTAGAACTCAAGTGATTGAGTTTGGTGGAGTTGATTGAGGAGTTGAAGGAGTTGTGTTCAGTTTGACTCAGTTGAACTAGTTGTATTTAGTATAACTAACAAATACACTAGTGATGAGTGGAGCGAATTACTTATTAATTAATTCACTAATTATTAACTCATAAATCAACTAAAGAATACATCAGTTAACTCGGTGCATGGACAATTCAGTGGAGACAAGTGTTAGAGGTGAGTGAAAGGGCAAGACAGCTGTCAGTTGTGACTATAGTTGTGCATGTGATTTGCACAATCAGTGGATTGATATTGCCAATGAGTATTGCATAGTGTTACACAAGGGAAATATGATTTTGGTTCAGCCATTCATAATTATTCTCATGCAGGATTGCGCAGTGGAGGCAGGCAAACAACAGAGGAGATTTGAGCCAGTGATTGATTCAGATCTGAGCTAGTTTGTGTGTAACAGGTGGAGATAGTACTGAGTACTTGTGAGGAGTATTGTACTATGTATTGTTACATGTTCTCAATCAATATAATATACAGATAGTTGGGGGTTTTTAGCTATATGCTTTCCCCGGTTACATACTGTGTTGATATGTGTGATTGATGCTTCAATGTGCGCATGTGAATGTTTCTTTAATACTGCAAATTGATGATCAACGTAGAGGAGGTTATTTATTATGCATGATTCTGCAAATAGTGTATAAGCAGGATAATCTCTGTGAATAAGTGCCATATTATCCAAAAATTTATACATTTGGGACTGTTATAGGGCCAATACCAGTGACATATGTGAAGGAAAAAGAGGGATTCCTGTGGTTATGATAGAAGCAACTTACTGTCAAGCATATCTCATTGTTTGCACTTGAATCTAATCCCACAATGCCTCCTATCCAACTGAAGAAGGATGGTCCTAAAGCGAAGGAGAGAGGAACCATATTACATCAAGAAAACCTCCCACACGTGAAAGAATTAGGGTTGCAGAATAGTTCTACCAATTCTGTATCTACACCTCAAGCAAGATCTCATTTGGTCAAGGAGGTGGTAAGGAATACCACAAGGGAAAGTAATCATCACAAGTGTCTCTTCTATGGAAAGTTGCAACAAGGTAAATTAACAGTTGAAGGAAGAACAAAGTTCCAAAAGAAAGAGGACAAAGTGTCGAGGAATGAAGTACCGAAAGGAAGAAGTCAAAGTGCTAGGGAAACCAAGTGCATAGAGGAAAAAGGACTTGATTTGTGCTTGGAGGATATTCTATTCAAGGGTCTAGGGTTTGGCATTGATTAATAAGAAGCTTCAACAAGAGAAAACTTATGCAAATGTTTTTCTCTCAAGAAAAGAGAGGTTTTGGCCCTAGCATAGAGCCAACATCTTGCGTTCTTGTTCTTATGTTTTGGTAGAATTTTAATAAAGCACACACACATGCATTAATAAGAAGAACAAGAAGATTAAGATAACAAGACAAATTGGAAAAATAATTCACAAATTGTTATCAATTCAAGAAGAATCATACTAATCCTAATTTCCCTAGATTCTTCAACATGACATTCCCTCCTCTGCTACACAGTCCCTCGAGAAATTCGATCACCCCTTCCATGCAGTCACTCACCATCCACATTCCCCAACATCGCCTATATTGGGAGATCCATCCCATTGCAAGGCTTCCTCACATCAGAAGATCAAACAATCAAGGCATATACCTCCCACAAAACCATCATACCGGTCATAATGTGCTCATGGAAATAAATGGACACTATTGGGTAACAGTGTCCCACAATGGCCTTGCTCCTGAAGTGCTTTACCAGCATACTCCTACCTGTTCCTATTTCATTAATTGTTGTTGGTAATTATTGTAGTTGATTTCAGCCATCCAAATAAGCATTTACGTTTTTCATGTAAGAAGCACATAACTTCCATTAGATTCAAAATAAATTGAAAAAACTTCAAATAATACCGCATTGGTAGCTCGTCAATAAGGTATACTTGCAATCTTGTTTACTTCCCGTCACAACAAGTCAAACTAGCTTCTTTGACCAAATCATCATGTATAAACATATCACATTAGGTTGACTCAAACACAACCATCATAGATCAACATCATAAATCACATGTAACCATCATAAACCAAAATCATAGATCACATATAATCATCATATACCATAATCATAAATCACATTCATAATAGAACTAAATAAAATGTTGATAATTATCCTTTCATCAATCCTTAGCTTCTACCTTTGTCTTTATTTTGTACGCACTCATGATCGGTTGCCACACTAGGAAAACACCCTATTCCTTCTCCTAAACCATGTGCACATACACATAGTGTGCAACACACACATACAAGCACACACTGCATAAAACACCATGCAATACATGCATCTAAACCTAACATACAACACATACACCTACACGTGGCGTACAACACAATAGAAATACATATATAGAGTGCAAAACAATGAATGCATATGTCACGATACCATGAATACACAATGAACATACATAGTACTACATGCCCGCAACACAACATGTATGACATGCACTCAATCCCACATGTACACCAGTACCACATGTACAAAACACCACTTGCACAACATCTACACAACATCACATGTACACAGCACCACCTACACAACGTGTACACAATTCATCATGTACATTGAACCACTATACAATGTGTACACAATACCACATGTACACAGTACCACGAGCACATTAGGTACATGACACCACATGTACACGGTGCCACATGCACGACATGTACACAATACCACCTACACACAGTGCCATTTGTACAACATGTACACAACACCACATGCACATGAAACCACTTGTATAATCATGCACACAACACCATATGTACATAGTGTCAAATGTAAAATATGCATGCGACACCACTTATACATAGCACTTCATATCCAACATGTACATAACATCATATGTACAAATCATAGCATATCCTATCATGCGCACAACACCATATGCAATATTCGCACAACACTATCTATACCATCTTGTACATAACATTTCACAAACAACATGTACACACACTATGTATACACAACACCAGCTGTGCACACATCATATATGCCAAATCTAAAACATATACAACATATGCAAAATAGTAGTACCACATATCCAAAACTACATTGTCCTTACCAAGAAACCTTTCTTCCAGTGTCTTATCCTTACATATCCTAGCATGTCGCAGACCACACATTTCATTTTGTTGATGTATCCCTCAGTATAACCTGTCCATAACATAAGCATATGCACAATACAAGCATATAATATAAATTCATATTCACTTGATACTGACCTCATATATTTGTCATGACTACACTTCCTACTTGATTCCTCATAGCCAGTAACTTCTTCATGCCATTCGCTAGCATAAGAAATCATTATGCCACAAGATGGATTCTTGATGATATGTCATATAGTGAGATAGACACATGGATACATGCCTACATATATGTAAATATTAGCACAAAAAACCATGATATTTCCAGACAATGATATGCATACATACATATATATACACATTAATGTTAGCGTTAATCGTCATGATCCACGACGACCCTGTCAAACATGACATACATACACACCTGCATGTATACATATATAAACATCAGCGTAATCATGATCATAACATAACTACTAGATACCAAGGTCAAGGGTTAAGACAAATTCATTCATTCATGCAACACATGCGTAACATTAAGAATAGTTGTTCCCAACATAGCCAAGGGATCTTACGCCTAGGATCCATTTACTTTACCTTTTTGGTTACATTTCTCATGACTTTACTGGTACCGTCCATTTACCACAATGGACCCAGCCAATCCAATCGACTATCATAGTCTTACCTACCATTGCACTTACTCATGCATAGAGCTTCATTTGAGTATTACATTACATGTTGGGTACAACACGACTCTCCCCACGCTCCATTAATTTCCTCTTTTCCCAACCAATTCCCAAGATCCTCAAAACAATAAAGGAAAGGTCAAGAAGAAAACAAAAGGAAAACCAACAACAATATGACACCACAAACATAGTGGCATGATCATGCACTAGACATAACAAAACTACATATCAAGCACAAGAAAATCACAAAACCACAAGAATAACAATAGATACCATGACACAATCCCCATGGTTCCCAGTGATTCCAAACAAAAGCTCAACCTAAGCCTTCTTCAAGATTTCATGGCAACCTCTCTTCTCATGTAACTCATGTTGTCATTACTGCATAACTTTTAGTGCATAAATAAATATAACAATACACCAGTTACCTCATCTTGTTGTGCCAAGCACGTTGCCTACAACTGAAAAAATCCACACCATCTCTCAAGGGACTCTAATCCTTTGACAGATCCACCTGTAACTAAAGACTAGATAATATACCTATCAAGTACGTGTTCATGAATATAGCATGTATCCACATAATTTCATACAATATTAAGGTTAAGAAGACTTCATGTATGTCAAGCATTCATTCATATAGAATTAGGGTTTCCAAACATAGACAAAGGATTTCTTGCCCAATTTCTTTATTTTACCTTTTTACCTTATTATAATCAAGGTTTACTATGTACTCTCATTTCAACTAGTTGTTAGTGATATAAACACATCAACTATTACCTTATGAGGATAACATTAGCATGTTTCCTGCAACTCCTCACACAAGTAAACCACATGTTCCAAATATCAAGACAATCATATCTATCAATTTGAAATCAACCTTTACCAAGACTAACAATCATGTCATAATCCATAGTCAACTCATAGTCCTTAAACATAATGCTACAACTCTCACCTACTACACTCAAGTACATATCAACTATCTCAACACATATGTTAGTACAGTCATCTTAAAACAAGATCATTTGAACACATACTCATATTATTCAATAAATCAAACATCCAACCAACTTTCAAACATGCCATGTTAAATAAATCAACTAGATGACATGATAGACACGAAACACTCAACATCAAATAAACAACATAATCAAGAATGAAGCACCAAGTATACTACATAAGAAAACTCATACCTTAGTGTACCTCAGGGGAGGCTATCTTCTCTGCACAATCAATATAGTTAACAAGATATAACTTTACAACATGTCAACTCAAACATAAATAATATCACTATATACATAACATTAACTAACTAACATGTTCACATCATAAATTGATAAGAATTTATCATTCATGCATAACAACCATGTGTGGAAAGTCATTACAAATATGTCGGCTCATACCTTAATATCATAACCATAAACATCTTCATATTCCAATCCAGCTTAGCATGATACATATAAAATCAAGATATTAATGTTATAACCCTAATCGTCAAGTCAACTAACATATAACAACAATCAGTTAACATATAACATGCTCATCAACAACATATGACCTAATCATCAAGCTAACTATCATATAAAAACAACAATTTAACCTATAAGATACTTCATCAACAACATATAACATAATCATTAGGTTATCTAATATAGAACAACAATAGCAATGCATATAACTACATGTTAGTATCATTCATGACTATCCAACACATGTGCATATGACTACACTAATCAACTAACATCTCTCATGAATGCAACCATAACATCAAAAGACATGTAGGTAAGCCTAATGTATATAAACTTAATGCATATAATAGTCCTTCACTTACATACATGCATGCCAAACATAAAATACATGTATGATGATCCGATCTTACCCCTAAGTCCAATGTTGTAACCTGATTATGATGATTTGCATCTCCTTCTTTATCTCATCTAACACATTATCATCATAAATACCAATGTCACCCTGATGACCTAAATTGCATACCATAACTTCACAAGGCATGTTTGACCGACTATTCATGCATAATTATAACGAATACCATACATGCATGACAACTACGTATAGGCATATAACACAAGTTCGACACCATATACACATTATTCTAGCTAGAGTCCAGTGATCAATGCATGATGATATCAACTACACAAACCATGACCTTATGCATAACAACAACCATTACTCCTCTGAATACATTGCCACATGAAACCATCAACATGCGTAAGAAATGCATAATCAAATACACATATGCATGAATGCATGTAGTCAAGCATAAGAAATCAATTCTTGTAACCAGCCTACAAGAATGATACATGTAATCAAACATACAAGAATGCAACCTACTATACAAGGATGTAATCAAGCAAGATGTAAGTTGTTAGCTTCCTGCTGCAGCAGGTTACTCATATTTCATGATTGACATTTTACAGGCCAAATATGTCGTACTTTGCATGCTGCAATGCTCCATATTTGTTTAACAGTCTCCAAGTGAAGAAGGCTACTCCAAGTTCATTCAATTGCCTTCCAAATTTTGAAAAGTTATCCCGGTATCGCCAATTTTCGGTCAAAGGGAGGTCCAAACAGCTTAATCTTAGTCTCCCTAGGTTTAAATTTCCTGTTTTAGAATGTAGAGAATGTAAATTTGTCCAAACAGCTTAATCTTGGCAGATTCTTAGATAGGTAGAGAAGCAGAGGAGCCCAACAGCTTAATCTGGGCCCTGGAAGAAATAAGGATAGTATGTAGATAGGAAAGCATCAAAAGAAAAATGAATGATGGGTTTGCAAGTCTAAGTGCACCCAAATCAAAAGAAGAAAAAATTTTAGGTTAGAAGGCTGGGTAGGTAGTTCTGAGGTTGCTGAATCCTAATTGTTGATTAGTTCCAGATTTTCAGGTGTCATCTCATTCAGGACACAATCAACATGTAATTCTATGCGAAAAGCTCAAAAGAGGTATAGCTAACTCCCCTTCTCTGCTTTCCCCAATCATTAACTAACTTCCCTAGAAGAGGTCAAGATCTGCTTGACACCTCTTAAGTTCCATCATTTTCATAACACTAGCTTGAGTAAAGATCTGCTTTACTCAAAGTTGTTCCATACTTTCTCTAAAGCATGGTTCTACCCCCCTTACAACAACCTAAGCTCTCCTAAACTTAGCGCTTTCTTACCACCTCCATATTAACCACTAACATTATTATTTAGCTCCCTATATTTTCCCATCCCCCTACTAATATTAAGTAAATCTCCCCCTACGTAATATCCCTCCCCCTGGTTGAAAAATAACCATAAGCACCCCCGGGAATTGCTCAGTTTACTTGAAACTTAGCAAGAACCCTTAACCTTCAAACCATCTCCCAGATACAATGGACTCCTTCCAGAGTATAAAATCCCTCTGATGTAATCGGACCCCTTCCGAAACCTCAAATGCCCTTCGCACCCACTTACTTTCTCTTTCCTCCCAAAACTTACACTCCACAAAACCTTAAAGCCAGATCTCATCACAAGATCGCACTTTCCTCTCCATGCAAGTTATGACCCATCTGTCACCACCCGACGCGATATCGCGATATTGGCGGTCGGCGGTCGCAAGTGCCAAATGTCCAACTCAAACACCCTTCGTTCCCCGTCAATGCGATATTGCGATCGCATCGGAGCTAGTTCATCGCATTACCTCCAGTATCAGCACCTCGCCATGTCATTCTGTATCAGGGACCCACCACAGCTGACGTCATCCACCGTACGGCCGACGTCATGCTGACGTCAGCAGCTAGAAAGCCGAAACTTCGCACAGGAAGAAAAATCGCACTTCGGAGCTCCAGAAAAAGAAACAGAGGCAGTTTTCGATGCGCAATTAGCGCAAAGCGCTAATTGCGCATCGCTACAGGAAATAGGCCGTTTCGAGGAATCTTCGGGGAATCTTTTGATTTCTTAGCCCGTTACGTGCCGAAAAAAGTCTGAAAATCACACAATCGTGCCAAAGTGATCCAGTTTAAAGACAACAGCAGATCACTGATAGAGTTTAAAGTGTATCAGATCAAATCATCAGGCATCGAGCGTGTCAAAGAGTATCAGTCGATGGCGGAGGCCATCAAGTAGCGGCAAAGAGTATCAGTGAAAATCTTGAGCGGCGGCCCGAAGCAGGAGAACATTTAATACCTTCCAGCAGATTCAAAGAAAGAAGGCGAAGCTACTCGAAGCCCTCAAATCATAATTATTGCACATTTAATTCACATCAGAGCAGAACTACAATTCCCAAAGCATAATCATTCCAGCAGCACCGCATCTGGCCACCAAGGGCCACATTGTCACCTTTCTGATTCAACTACCCCTAGCGCAGCCAAAAAGATTTACTTGCATTTAATTCCAGCAACACTTAGATTTTTGAAGAGTTTTCTAGCAGACCTGTTTAGGTCAATTGTAATGAATGTCTTTCTGATATTTTGCTTATAAATACCACCCTGAACAATGTTGTGAGGGGTTCGTTGGTTGGTAGTAGTAGTTGGTCAGTTTCCTTTCCATCATTTTCTCCGAGCAGAGACTCGCACTGTAACTGTCATAATTTCCATAATCAAAGATTGCTGAAAGCATGGATTGCGAAACTACTTGATGTTTTCTCTTGTCCAAGGAATGATTATGGAATTCCTGTGCTTCTACATGATTCAATAAGTGTTTCTCTCCTCTGTTTACTTTTATGTTTTTTACCACCGTTCCACCTTCTAAATTGCAGGAAAAAAGAATAGCTTAAGATCTGTTTCATTACACCTTAAGTTCAATTTCTGCATTTCTCGATGTTTTCTTCAAAAATAGTTATGGGCATGTATACTTAAATGATCTTGTTTACACTGTTTCTTTCACATATGAGTGCATGTTTAGGAATTATTAATTGCTCCTGGATCCCATTCATCCATCTCTCCTCTTTTTGAGCATGATGAAATGATTCTCCTTTGCCTTTCATCCCTGATGTTCATTCCGTACTTTCAGCAGACCGATAATTGTATCCTGTGTGGCTATCCCGCTCCGTATCCCCTTGTAACCAAGAAAACGCTCACAAGCCTCAATCCGTGACTCCATGCCCAATGGTTCGAAACTTATCACACCTTACCTTGCCTCTTTGTTCAAGAATCCTACCTTCCATCCAATCACAAACAACTCTCCCTTGAAGCCAGAAAGCTAGCCTAAAATCATCAACAAAAGTTGAATCATGAAGAGAGAGCCCTCTCTGATTGCAGGTGGGCTAGAACCTGCAATCCAAAGATTGGTTTGTGGTTACCTCGGCTGTATCCCTATTAGGAGCCTAGGGACAACCTGAGTGTTAACATAAGTGACATATAACAATATGTAACAAGTCGTAGACTCATGATGATGCATTGCACAAATCAACATCAAGTTCGTCATGACAACCTTACTACAATAATCATCAACATTATGCAATGAAACAAGCTCATGGAATGCAAGTGTAAGAGACACACATGCAACTGGCATGCATGCATAACCAACACAGACCGCCCATATAGTATGAGGTTTGAACCATGCTTTGATACCACTTTGTAACACCTTCCTCACACATCTACCTAAGCAGCCAACCAGGGTAAACATGCGATGAGAGGCTACCATGGTTTAGTTCAACCTCCTATGTGACCTTGAGGAAGTGCAATCGACGAAAAACATCAACCACCCTTTCTAAATCAGCAACAAAACTGTCGGGGCACATGTCATCCACTTAGACATCCTTTCCTTAGGTCCCACTAATGTTCTGGACATCTTAAGCCTGAGTCACTCTCATGTTATAGGCATGAGTGCATCTAGAATCCCATAGTTGCTCTCATAGGCTTTCCTATCAGCATCCAGAGACACAATTTGCCAGTGTTGTGTCAGTGTCCCTGAGATTTGAGACACTTTTTCAAGACAAGAGCCTAGGTCACTGTCCAAAATGGAATGATAGTTTGGTATCAATCAAAGAATATGGAAACAATGATGCATAAGCAGTAATTTAAACAAGACCTTAATCAGATCCCTACTATCCATGACATACATTTCGTCAAACATGTCATCAACATGTAACCTACATTTGTAAACAATAGAATTAAGCATAGGGATCTCATACTTATCTGGGAATCACTATGAACCATCATTCCCTCTTTTCATTTACTGAATTATCATCTATTAGGTGATATATACATGATCCATTCATTTACAAGTAAAAACATGCTGAGAGACATACATAGTTGTTGTCATAAAACATACATATAACCAACATAATAGGGATAGAATTATAATAAGCATATCAGCCATAAAATCCACATATACATTAGTACATTTACACATGAAAATAAAGGGAATGAATTTCTCATTAATGAATGCAATAAACCAACTGGATATGGGACTACCACGTTCAACCTGACCATAGATTGGCTGAGACAAGTCTCTCTTCAACCAATCACCCTCGTGCCATATTCTAGGCATGAATGTGAGACTCGTGGAACACACCAAAAATGAAAACCAAATAAGTATGGATGCCACTAGACTTCTCCACCTACACCATGAGGAATTTAAAAGCCTCCTATTCTCTCAGGCTTTATCATAGTCCACAGTCTAATCCAGGAATCACTAGGCCCTACACTAAGACACCCTCTCCAGGCTTTACCGTACATCATATCTCGGGACTACTAGGCCCAATGGAGATAAATCCACCTCTTGGATTTACCGTATATCCCACCATTCACCAGAAATAATTACTACATCCACCGAGGCACACAATATTGACTTGACTACAACCCATAGTCTGGTTCAGGAGTTACTAGGCCAGTGGTTTTACCGTGATCCACATTCTGGTTCAAGGACCACTAGGCCATGTGTTTTTCATTTCATAGATCCACCCCACACAGCTTCCAATCCATTCGACCATCCCAAATTAACCAAATATGAGAACCCATCTCATCAAGGCTATCAGGAAATGGGAAGGCTAGGCTGAAGAACACTGTCACACCTAGTGAAACCCATGCCATGATAGAAAAGAACCACATGAAATACCATGCATTCCGAATCTAGCAAAGGAAAATACACATGCAAATGGATACCTACAAATAATCCTATTGTAGATACTTGATCCTACCTTTTCCTGCTTGATCTTTGTTTCCTCTTGCCTTCTTTGCCTTTCTTGCTCGAATGCCAAAGTGATCTAAGAAAAATATAAGAGTCCAACAGAAAAATGTTTTTCAACCTAACATGAAACCTGTGACCTTTCACCTTCCTTTTGTCCTAATTTCCATTATTTTCATAAATAAATGTGCCAAAAATGCCATTTTGCCTTTCCAAAGAATTAACCATTGCCTTTGCCAATTTCCTTAGCCATACACAACCAAATGAACACCCACACTAGGATGTCTTCCCCACCATTCAACTTGGAATGCGTCTCCCTTCAATGGTGGTATTTATATTTTTACATGGAATTTTTACCAGTGTTGTTACAGAGATTTTTGTCCTCCAAAAGCATGAATGCATCATGCACACTACCTGTGTCCTCGTCAAGCCACACTTTCAACATCTTCATTCCATACAAATATGGTACATTATTTGCAATCACATACAAAACCACACATGACTCAAACAACCCCATACTTTCCAAGATTTTATAACACACACTCTTTTGTCAAATTTACATCATAATAGAAACCAATACCCTAGCTATCAACAAAATGCCAAAAACATCATCATTGCTTTAATAAGAGATGCAAAACACATCATCACTTTTACAATTATTCGCAACATATGATTTACAAAATGTGGGCATGACAAGCTACTATATCTAGTAAAACCATCTCTTACTCATCAAAGTGAAGGGGTCGTCATCCTGGAGCATATTTTCCTGATGAACAACATTTCTCATTGGTTTCTTCAAAGGTGCTTTCTAGGGTGAAGTATCTAACACATGGCTCTCTGGTGTCCAACCTCATTGCAGTGAATACAATGATTCCTTCTCCTCAAAACTTTAAAAATTGTCTTGGAATTCTTATTTCTGGTGTGCCTTTGATAAGTGCTTGTGGAACCCTCATTATCAGTAGAATGTGATGACATACTCGCATTATATTTCGTTGGTTTGTCAATGGATGTCTTGGATTATTCCCCAACCTCATTTTTGACATATGCAAGTCTTGCATAAGGAGGAAATTCCTCCACTTTGATGGGATTCACAATGCCTTGGCCATTAATGATCAGGCCCTTTCTTTGATACCCCATTTTATTCAACAATTTTGATCCAATTCATGTAGTATGTTTCTCAAAAGCAGCAAAATCATCATCATTAAAAGTACATGAAATTGAAGAATCATGTTTTACCTTAGGCTTGTTATGTCGCAACTTTTCCAAGGCCTCCTCCTTCTCTTGTAACTATTGTTGCAACCTTTTTTCCTCCTTCTCTATTTTTTGTAGGAGTCTCCTTAGTTCAGCATTCTTTGCCTAAATGCTTTGGTTTATTAATTTGAGTTCTCGAAGACATGCTACATTTGGTTCCCTTTTCATTTTTGGCACAACATCTGCTGAAATATTTGACTCATTGCTCGAATCAGAACCCAACTCGATAGGTCCATCCTCTGTAATCCCAAGAGCTGCAATATTCATTTCGTCACCTGATTCTGATCCCAGTTCAATTGTCCAACACCTGTAAATCTCATAGTTGTGATCTTTTCATCATCCTTTGATTCAGATTCTTGGTCTTGTTGCATAGTTGCAACTATCTTATGCTTCTCCTTTATGTCGTTCGTCCTAGGTCTCAATTTTCGATGCAGTGTTCTAGCAATTCTCATCATCATTCCCTTCTTTCTCACAATGAGCACAAGAGGGCCTTGCTTCTCTTCTATTGGTTGTTGGTACCCTCTTTGTATGGTCATCTTGCTCATGCTTCCCCCCACTTTCAATATGTACAACATTCACACTAGCTTCATCAAGAGACTTAGGTTCAAATAGAACATTCAATGCTAATGCTTGTTTTCTAAACTCCTTTGTAAAATTCTAAACAATTTGACCTTTACTTTGTTTCAAATGTTTCCATTTCATCATGACTTTCTCTTTGTAGCCTAATGGGTAAAATTGTCCTCTTATAGCACAGACAAACTCAGACCAAGATGAAAGAAGTTTATAATTATTCTTACAACATTTTTGTAGTTTTCCTTCCCACCAAACGAGAGTAGTGCCACTCAATCGAAGGGATGCTAGTTGGATCTTGGCTTCATCCTCTTTGATCTTTTCTATGCGCAAATATACTTCAACCTGTCTTATCCAATTATCGAGATTTTTTTCATTAGATTCTCCACTAAATATAGGTAAATCAAACTTGATATCCATCTTGAAAAAGGGATTTTTACATGCATTCCTATGATTCCTATTAGAATGACGAGAAGAGGAGGAAAAATAACTCTAACTGGAGGACAGAGAGGGAGGAGGCTCTTCTCCTCCACCTTCATGATTTACCAAGGGATGATCGTCTAGTTATTTTTTCTCAAGCTTGATTGCATTCTCATATTTTGCAAACAACTTGTCAACTTTCTCTTCCATGGTGAAGAATATCATGCGATAATTTCTCTCCCTCCATCCAAGCTTCCTCATCTGCCATGTTTCATCTTTCTGGTGCACTCCGCACTTCAGGATCAAAGGATTTAAGTTTTCCTTCACCTCTTTGGAACTTGTTCCTACCTAGCATTCACTAATGCAACTAACATCAATAAGACCTTCTCTGATACTAAGCTTGATCTAGATATTTTACTTCAAGGATGCATACAAAATTGCATATGAAAGAGTATGTAACCAAGTAACTTAATCACATGAAAAAAGAAGCGAAAATCATAAAGAAACCATGAGATCAAAAGAACATAAACAATTTTATTATGAATTTCACCCAATGTGGGCTATGTCTCTAGACCATACTTAAAGTGGGGAGGCCTTCTTTCATTAAATAATGGCAAAGAAATGAGTTACAATCAAATTTACATAAATGACCCTTATACCTCCAATCTATGTCATGAATAAAAAATTGAGAGCTCAGATGTAGAAACGGACGTCATCATTGGATTCATGGTGCGAAATCATATAAAAACCACTATAAATTTACTAAATTCTGAGACACACTTCAGGACCCCAAAGGAATATTTTCAGCATCCCAAGATTCCCCTCTTCGTGGTTCCACCCCCTGGTCCGCTCAGGGTTATGTTGGTCTGATCCCACTCTACTCTCTATCGGTCAGTTGAATGGAAATGAGTCAGGTTAAATATATTTTTGTGGGTGGAGTTTACATAACTGAGTTGTTGGCTCGTTGATAAATGGTGGTGCGTTCAATTTGTTTATTGTGGACGGACAGGGTTCAAACCCGCCACTCCCCAGTTGTGGCTTGGCCCATGTATTAATATGCAGTTCATTGTTTCTTTCTTATCGTTTAAATATAATTAACGGTTGCCTGATTAGTCGGCCAACCCACATGGGTCAGGTAGGTTTGAACCCCGCCGACCCTATAATGTGTTGACAGCTGTCAGGTGGGGATGAATCCACTGCGTATGGCCTACCCACCACATTACCATACATACATACATATACATATACATATACATATACATATACACACACACACACACACACACACATATATATATATAATATATATATATATATCAGGAATCAAAGTTTTGGGTTGGCGGGCCACCAACCCCACCAACCTATATATATATATATATATATATATATATATATATATATATATATATATATATATATATATATATATATATATACTATATATATATATATATATATATATATATATATAATATATATAAAATTTCACTGTGAGTTTTTAAGGGTTATTAGGAAAATTAAAGAGACAACAAATTCACCCTTTCTGACCTATAGATTCCATGGGTCATCCCTTCACTAAATTTTTACCTCATTAGTGACTACCACTTCACCAAGTTTGACCAGAAATTTGACCAGTTATATATTGAGCATATGAACTCAGATTTGAGTGTCGTTTTCATCATTAGAATTAGGACAACAAGCACTACAATCTGGTCTTAGTTTCATTTCAATTTCATGCCTTTGATCAAGAGCTATTTCAAGGCCACTTCTATTTATGGAAACACCCAGATCAGGATATGCCAGATGTATTTATAATGATGGACTATAAACACACATGTTATAGATATTTTGATACATAATTTGATTATGCATGTTATTTTGGTGTCACCATTTATGATTATGATTGTCTTCTTATTGATGCATGAGATAAATGAAAATTTAGAATGTTATTTGCAATGGTTTCTACATAGTTATTTTGAGCTCTCGGAACATGATTGAATGAAATGGATTCAAATTCATATGCCAAAAGCTTAAATTATATATTTTTTCTAAATAGGATAGGGTTATGCACATGATAGATGCCATTCCATTGCATGACATGCAATAAGGAATCAAGGAAAACATGAAGGTGAAGGATGCGATGAGAAAGGGAATCGGTTAACAAACCTATGAACACATCATATTATACCTAGTTATTGGTGGAATATCTTATGCATACTCCATTAGAGTGGACTAACAAATGGCCCAAGTTGTTGAGTGGGGTAAAAATGGCCCAAGTTGTTGAGTCTACATTCCTAGAGAAGTGACTCATAATGTTGGCATACATGCTTCAAAGTTCCCATTGTGAGGAAATCTCATGGTACGAAAGATGAAATATGCGACTACTTTTATGTCATACATGAAACTATGACCAAGAAACATGTTATAATTGACATGGGTGTCGATAAATTCAACGTCAACCATAAACTGCTTGCAAGAAACTGAGATGGGGAAAATTATGGTGACACCAAAGGGTTGTGAGGGGTGACAATCATATGCACAAAGAGTGATAGTGGATGGTTAATGTTTTAGGGAACCAAGTCACTTCCATATAGTATCATACATCACACAAGTGGATGTGCCTTCATTGATGATACATTGTTGGAAAAAAATGTTCTTAATGGAGATTGGTATCTAGAAGGTGACATAAGGAGGAAGGCATCGATGACATGTAGTGTAAGTGTAAAAAATTATCATGCCATAATGTGAAGGGTACATCATGCCTAAAGCAAATAGTACATCTCTCATTGAGTTGGGCATGTCTGGAGAACTTCCGGCGTTGAAATAGAAACAGGAGATTATGCTAAGTCATCTACTATGTTGTGAGTGTAGGAAACTTGAGAATTGACAACATTTTGACATAAAGGAACTCTAGCAATCTTCAGTGGACTCTCTACCTTAGGTGGAGGGATCTTTGAGGTATAATTTGATGATGAAATAGAATCTTTGCATACTTGAGGTTATGCATCAATCACTGATTTTGGGTTTGATCCCTGCTGGAGTTGCCTTTTGTTAGTATGGAAATTCTTAGAATATGTACCAAAAGTCTCCACTTTAGATATCGATGACATATATCCCTAACAACGAAACAAAGAAAGAAAAATCAAAATATACTCAATATTCTTCAGCTTGCAACTTCAGATCTACAAAAATAGTTAGATAAAAACCCTGCAAGAGAGTGATTACAAAAACTAAAATGCAAGAGAAACCCACAAATATACCCAATGGAATAGATGAATTTTTATCAATAATAAATTATTACACTTGGTGGATCAAGAAAAGTGAGACGTTGGGCTTGCAAGTCCTCCTCTGTGGGAGGGTTCTTTGTATTCCCTTCATTGTTGCAGACTAGTTTCCCTTTCGTCCTTAGCAAGCAGGAAAAAATCAAAGAGAATATATGAACTCAAATATTGAAGCTCGAAAGCCTTGATATGATAATGAGAACAATGAAATGGTCATGTGTAGAGAGTGAGGAAAATCCTCTTTATTTATAATAGAATGCTAGGATAGATATAGATCTAGTCAAACAATAAAATATTATTAGAGTGAATCAAGATCTAAACATTAAGGGTGATTTTTTATATTTGAGAGAGGGAAATATTAATGAATGGGTCAAAAATATTTATTTAGTGAACTAAGTCAAAAAATAATAACTAATTGAATTAATTAATAAAAGAGGTTAAAGTAATTAATAAACAAAAATTATTTATCAAATACTTTAAGGATAGATGGTCAAAGTGAGTTAGAAATAATTACTAAGTAAACATTTAATAATTATTTCATGCGAGGAATGTGTGATTATTAAGGAATAATAAATAAATAATGATCTATTTAATTATTCTTGGGTAATATTATTATAAATAATTAATAAATAGTGATTTAATAATTACTTCAAGTGAATAATAAATAAATAATAGTTTATTTAATTATTCCTAGGGGTTTTGGGTTATTTTTAGAAATTATTTAAGAAACATTGTTCTCTAAATTATTTCCTAAGGTCAAAGTGTGTTTTAATGTTTAAAAACCCATACTACATGGTGTTATTCGATCATCCTAGTGGAAAATGGATAGATGATCAATTTCTAGGTGATAACATGTGCTTTCCTTTAGCTGAATTTCGCTACAATAACGGTTACCATAGTTTACTTGGACTTCCTTCATATGGAGTATTATATGGAAGACCTTGTAGGACACCACTAATTTTCAATTGGTTGGAGGATTGACTGATTTACGGGACAAATTTAATTCAAGAGATGGAAGAGAAAGTAAAACAAATTAGGTAATGGTTAAAAGAAGCACAAGATAGACATAAAAGTTATGTTGATGCTTATATGATGGAAAATAATTATGAAGTGGGAGGTCAGATTTTTATCTACATCAAACCAAACAAGAGCACTGTCATAATTGAAAAGGGGAAAAATTTGTCACCTCGGTTTATTGGAATATTTAAAATTTTGAAAACAATTGGACTTGTTGCCTACCATCTTGCACTGCCACCCCACTTGTATAAAATTCATAAGGTTTTTCATGTATCTATACCAAGGCACTACATAGTTGACAAATCTCATAAACTTGAATGGAAGGAACATAGGTATCAGATGATGGAACAATCATGGTCTAACCATTATGTATACTGGATCATAGATTTTGATAGCTTAGGCATTGAATAGTGGACAATGTTAGTGTCGATTAGGACATGTATGGTCCTAGATCTACTACCTAGGAAGGCATAGAGATCATGCGTTGGAATTATCCCAACTTGCTTTGATTTTTGAAACACTTAAAACATTATTTTGTATATCGTTACTTTTGTTAGCGAGATTCATGAGACTATCATGTTTGAACTTGTATATAGCTATGAAGAGTTACACGTAAGTTTATTATTTAAAATTCTATTTCTCATGTATGCTTAATTAAATGCGCATATATTATTGGTACATGGATACCAACACGAATTATGTTATGAATGAGATTTATACATATTATGTTTTACTTATGAGCATGTGATATTATTTGAAGACCATAGATTTATTATTATTTATGACATGGATATAATTATAGTAACTACACTTGACTATTTGATGTGAAATTTAATTTATAGATATATTGGATAGATGTAGACAAGTTATGTTATATGAACTTAAAAATAAATACCATAGATATCAAAAAATATGAATGATGGGAAAATGTTATTTGAATATATTTTGGTTACGAAGATATCAATGCATATATTGTGATGTGTGCATAGTTATTTATGTCATAGATGTTATCGTTATCCAAAACAACCACATGATGACAAAAATCCAAGAATAGTGAGGATCAATGAGATTCCATGTTAGGGTGTTAATCATGGTCTTATCAATAGGGGTGGAGACATTTCCCACCATTTATCCTCTGAAACCTAGATTCATGGGAGGACTATGTGAGTAACACTCCCCTAAATGTGTGATGATGACTACCAGATGTCTACTATGAAGTTGGATCAATGTAGTCAATGCTCCCACCCTTGGAGATTTTTGGATGGTTAGGTCAGTATGGTTGATGCCATGGAATATTCTAGTAGAGGATTATTGGCGACCTAACATAATCCCCTCTCATTTTCCAAATGAAATGGGTCTCTTATTTTGATTTCCTTATTATTATTTTTTTTCATAAGTAGCTTTGAATTGAAATAATGATAATGATTTTGAGGTACAAGTTTGGTTTTGGATTGTGATGTCTTTCTTTTCATTTCCTAAGTTATACGATATTGACCTCAAAGGAACTCAAATAATCATCTCAAATTCTATTGACTATGGTTGTTCATCATAAGGTCGCCTCTTATTTTTTAGTGGTAATAATATGACCCTTGTTCTTTAAGTCACTTCATGAGGCTATAAACCTATTTAAGCTAGTCTACATATGAATATTAAAGTTTTCATTATGTTTTATATATTCCCTTTCTCTGATTTTGGTTAAATTTGCATGTGGTCCATGATTCTTATGTATTATACGAGTCTATGGATTCTCAATGTTTTGTTGCTCATGAAGTTTTTATAACATAGGTATATATGTGTTTGAAAGGGTTCATATTTATATATGTGAAATGTTATTGTTATATCACATCGTGATATTTCTTACCCTTACTAAAATTTTGATTAATGTTTCGTTCACTTTTATGCTTTGATTTACATTGCATTTAATAACATTCCTTGTGGTTATGTGTGAAATTACACTTAGGTATCGAAAGTTCTCAATGTATTATACATTGAAAGGATATTTGGTAGTGGTAGGAAAATCCAATGGCCCAATGGGATTTGTGTTGAAAGAAATATATTTTTTTCTTGGGTGACATGGTACAGTACATTTGAGATGTCAACCCAAGTTCCTAACATTTGTTTACATTGTTAATCATTATTATAACTCCATGTATACTTCAAGAAATTATGAATATATTCCCTAAAAGAAGTAATAACGATCCTGGAGGATATAGTTGGATAATTCTTAAGACTGAATGACATGACATGATAAGCATATGATCTCCATTTAGTGGTAAAAGTAGTTTTCTTTGTATCCTCCTCAACAATACGAACTTGATGACATCCATAAAAACCCATCTGTAAAAGAATAGGCTTCCTAACCTACAACATTATCCAATACTTCATCATTGAAAGGACTAGGAAATGGATCATGGATATAGGCGCTATTCATATTTTAGTAGTCTATATATAGTTTGATGTCATATGAGTACTTATTGTCCTACATGACAATAGGATTGATCCATTTAGCTTCATCAATTGGAAATATGAGACCTACAACCAACATTTTATATATCTCATTCTTGGCCTCTTCTTTAACTCGTGGATTCAACAAATCAAAAATTTCTTTTGTAGCTTTCTCATCCCAATAGTCACCAATAGAGGCTAACTTGGGATTTTCTTTAGTTCTAATATTGTTTTTTCACAACTTAAGGGTTTTATATGTGAAGCAACCTTAAAAAGATAATATTTAGTACTCCTTCACCTTCAAATTCCTTCAATGTTAGATGCCTTATTTCCTTAAATTTATCTTATTCAAGTTCCTTATTAATTTCCTACAAGTGAAAGCTTCATGAAATAAAGATTCATATAGATGTCCATAATATTCATAGTTGTTAACTTGAGAACAGGGTTTTCAAATGGGGAATAGTACTCTCTTAATTATTTTCAAAGCCTTAGTTATCTTCCCATCCTCATTTGTGAAGGAGAAATAACTACATAAATGCACTATCAAAGCCTCCCAATTATTTGTCTGCCTTTTCATTTCTTGTTTTAGATTCTAGGCTTGCAGAAATGTCCCCAATGTGTGAATGAACTAATGCACCCATAGTTCAATAGGAAGTCCAATTTTTTTCCAAACTATGCTGCAAGTATGAACATGCTTCTGGGGGCTAGTGAAACCCTCATATACATGAATAGCATCTAAATTCTTCTGAGGAATAGTAACCAACATAACATACCAGACTTAATTGAGTCCAAGATTTGAAACTCAATAGCATGAGTTCCCCACCATCTCATAGGGGTTGCTTGCAGAGTAACATCCATCAAAAGAATCTCTTGCATTTATTTAATATTTGAATTAACTTATTTAATAAAGTTGATAGCAGATCACATACCATTGAAAGTAGGGTGATCCCTTACCTCTCTACCAATCCAGTGAGCACAAGGAACAATTTCACACCATCTAGAGTGTATTTCATCTTCTGCTTGTTGCCAAGCATCCAATGTAACATCTGAATTAGCTTCTATATGTTTAACACTCCTCCATCTAAGAGAAACACCTGTAGTAGGATTTATATAGTCCTCCCTCTTTCCTACAATAAGCTGATATAGCTAATCCAAAATATTATGCTCTTCTACATCATCAAACAACTCTGTAAATATTGGACCTTGATAAGGATCCAATAATTGTATGATTCTAACTCCATCTACTTCAAAATTCATAGTCTCTCACCTAAGATCGATAATAGCATAGTTTTCAAATGCCCAGTCTATTCCCAATAAAGTTGGATAAGGATATTTATTACCCATAATATCAATGACGTCAAAGTCTGGATATGTCTTCACTCAAACAATATCAACTTTGATATCTTCCAGGTAACCAATGGAAATAATGCAGTATTGATTAGTCATGCATAGCTAAATAGGAGAGAACACCAACTTGGGCTTGCCCAATGCCTCCCAAGTTTTTATTGGCAAGATATTTACATCTGATCCCAAATTCAACATGGTGTCTTTTGGTATCTGGAAATTTTGGAATCAATGCAAAAATCCCTTTCTGTCCTTCTCTTATTGCGGCAAACACATTTGGAAAGGTGTTCAGGCAAGTTGGCAGAAATATTCCTTTTTGAAATTTCTTCATATTCCACAATAGTTCTAATCTTTTGTTGCAACTACCCAGATAATTTCACATCACTTGTAATATGGAGAAAAAACTTAAGCCACTCTATGATAGGCTGAGATATCCCTTACAGAGATCAAGGACTCTTCAGTTTTCCCTTCTCTTATTTTTCTTCTCGTGAGTTATAAGAGGAAACCAGCAACCTAAAATTTCCATAACATCCTTGTAGTATTCCTTCTACTAAGTGGGATCATAAGGCTTCTTTGGAGATGTAGGATTTATTATGACAGGTTGCTCCAGTACCTTCTTGTTTACTCCAGTCCATTTTCCTACTCTAGTGATAATATTAATATTTGGTTAAAGGATTAGTTCATGTTCTCTAGGTTTTCTTTTATTAAATTAGTGCCCCTTTTCTTTTTACATTCCTCCCAGTGAGAAATCCGCTCAGGACAATTTTCAGTAGCATGTGTGTTTACTCAAGAATGGGAACAACATGGCCTCCTTAGTAATATACGGTCATGGGAAACATGGCCCTCCTATTCATAGTTGTATCATCAAATCGAGCCTCTTCCTCCAGATCTTCCCCCTCTTAAGCCACTTCATCCTCCTCCTCGAGGAGATTCATTAACCTAAAATTCAGTCTTGTCCAAACGATCGACCAAAGCATCCAAAGCTCTGCATTTGTCTATATTATGACTCAAAGACCCACAAAACTTGCAAAACATTTTTTTCGAAACATGGGAATAATTTTACAAAACAGGACAAAGACGAGGGGCATGTCCAAAAGTGTGACAAATATCACAATATTCATTTGTGGGCGTACTTTGATGATTGGGAAACACATGATAATGATTATGTCCCTATCAAGGAACACTTGTGGATACTCGTGAAACTTAAGAATTAGGTCCTGAGAGTGGCAAAGTTGGACCCATAGGCATAATAGAAGGTCCTACACTCTACAATTTTGGATATTCAGTAGTGTGATGTCCTTCAACATGGAAATTAGTGCACCAAACTTGTGGATGTAGAAGTCGTGTTGTATGCATATCCCTCAATCTCTCTATTAGATAAGAAATATGATGTTGCAAACCAATAACAGCAACATCACTAGAAGTAGTGTCTTCTCTATACTCATGAGGTTATCCCGTCATTGCTTCAATCTTCATAGTTTTTTCAAGGGCATATTCTAATGTATCAATGTTTTGTTACATCAAAGTAGTTCTAGTTAATGGAAACAAAACCTTAATGAACTAATACCTTTGATAATGAGGATCAATAACATAAGTCAATTTCCCAAATATCTTTAAACCCATGCATGTACTCTCATGCAGCCTCTCCCTCTCATTGTTTAATATCCTAGAACTTAGCGAAACCTTAGATTCATATTCAAATCAGGCCATTTGATGAACCATCAAACTACTCTATCTCGCAGAGTTTTCTAAAATTTAGTAATATTAGTGGCATATAGGGTTTGTCTACCCTCTTGATGGATATGCATAGATACCAATGCTACTTTACATCTTCATCTCCTTGGCTTGAGAACTTATGGTACTAAGAGAATGATCTTGTTACATTCCTTGCCATTGTTGTTCGAACAAGTGGAACCAATACAAAACCTTGTGAACCAAGTTGCAAAAATATTGTAGAGTTTGTCTAAATAATACTTCCAAAAATGCAAAATCCACTAGAGCTACCAACTATGTATTTACTATGAACATTCTAAAATTTTAAACTTTTCACTATTTTGGAAAGAAAACTGATATGATTTTGATAAAGTACTAAGGGGAGGTTAAGAAGAGTATTAGTTGCATTACTATTTTATGGACTAGACTACCGCTTTGAGGGACGAAATCATCTTTGAAGAATAAACACCTCAGCACAAAATGCATCTCTTCATCTATGGGAGTATTTTGATCAATCATCAAAACTAGATCTCTAGGTGTTCTAGGTGTTTGGATTCCTTCAAACTTATGATGATGTTTTGGGTGTCTGGATTCCTTCCAAGTCATGGTCATCTCCAGTTCCTCTATGTTGGTCTCCTATCGAATCTCCTCTAGCTTCTACTATTTTGCTAGAATGAAATCTTTCTCCTACTTCACTATTTTGTAACCTTATCATTTGGAAATTTAATTGGTGTTAAATTACTTACATGAATTATCAACCAGTGCTAGTAAATTGATGAAATGTATGTGCATCATTTGTGCTAGGAGTCATTATTACTTAAATAATTCCTAAGTTAATTTGAGATATCGAAATGCTCATGTTTCTCTACAGCTATGTAAGTAAGTAAATCACTCATAAAAAATGAAATCGATTATGTTTCTCTTGCTTAAAAGAAAAAGCACACTCTTCACACTTCACAATTACTAAAAGTAAAACCAAACACACACTTTTCTTTTAAATAAAATCACACATATACTTTGCTTGAAATGGATTCACACACACACTCTTGACTTAAATGAAACCACACACACACTTTCTTTAAATCAAAATCACACTTGCTTGAAATTAAACCTTAACAATTTAAATGAATCTATTCCTAACAAAAAAAGGATTGTCTCTATAAATTAAAATCCTATCTATATAACTGCAATGTAAAGTTATGCTACTGATCCATGTAAACTTATGCTTTTTCCATGTGCACAAGAGATCTCGCTTTAGTTAACAATAAAATGATTAAATGAACCTGCTGCTAAACAATCTTAGACTTATAAAAATTACTATTTAAACTAACATAATCCTACATAAAACGCAAAATGAAATACTAAATTGCAATTAAAAGGAAACCTTACAGTCCAAAATTTCTAGTGAAAATGGGATCTCTGTCACTTACAATAAGCTTTGGATTTCCATGTAGCTTTTGAATTGTTTCCATAAATGCAGTAGAAACTGTACTCACTTTAAATGGATGAGATAATGCACAAAAGTGTGCATACTTGGTAATTCTATCCATTACCACCATGATAACACTCTTTCCTTCAAACTTGGATAAACGTGTGATAAAGTCCATTAAAACCTCCTCCCAATGTTGTCTTGGAATGGATAAAGGTTTTAATAGTCTTGGAGTCTCAATTGTTTCAAATTTATTTTGTTGGCAAACCAAACATTCTGCCACAAACTTTTGAATATATGATTTAACGCCATCCCAAAAAAAATCATTCTTAACCCTGTGGTAGGTTTTTAGAAATCCTGAGTGCCCTCCTAAGGGAGAGGTGTGCAATTCCGTAAGAATCTTTTGTTTGAGTTGGGAATTCTTACATAGGTATAACCGATCCATGTACCATAACGAATCATTTATCTAGATAAATGTATCATATGTACTGGGATCTTGTTGTATCTTTTGAATGGGCGCCCACACGTCCTTTTCATTCTCCCATTCATCCCTTGCTTTGTTTATCCAATCTGGTTGGATAATAGAAATGGCGCAAAGAAATGCTTCCCTTTTTTGTAGGATGATTTCAAAGTCATAACCCAACATCTTTGTGACCCATTTTTGCTGCTCTTCTAAAGATAATCTATGTTCTAAAAAGTATTTAAGACTATCATGATCATTTTTTACCTTGAAGTATCTTCCCATTAGGTGGGGTCGCCATTTCTTAAGTGCATGTAGTATTGCCAAAATTTCCTTCTCATAAATAGCTTTGTGTAAATATTTTCCTTTGATTGGATGACTTTGGAAAGCAATGGGCCTTTCTTCTTGCATTAAAACAACACCAATTCCATTTTCTGAGGCATCACATTCCATAATAAAGGTTTTTGTGAAGTTCAGTGTAGCTAAGACTGGTGCTTGGAACATTGCCTCTTTAAGATGTTCAAAGGCCTTCATTACTTCAGTAGTCCATGAAAATGCATCTTCTTCAATAATGTTGTTAGAGGTGCTGCTATTCTCCCATAATTCTTAACAAACTTGTGATAATACCCTGTCAACCTGAGAAATCCTCATAGATGCTTTATGGATGTGGGGATTTTCCATTCCTTAATGGTTTTAATTTTGCTAGGGTCTACCTTAAAACCTTCATGAGATATAATACGACCCAGATATTCCACCTCTTGTACTCCAAAGAAACATTTGGAGATTTTTTCATATAATTGTTTCTCCTCCAATATTTTGAGCACCATGTCAACATGTTGGACATGATCCTTCCAAGACTTGTTGTAGATTAGTATATCATCAAAAAATACTAACACAGATTTTCTAAGGAAGGTTTTGAAAATGGAATTCATCAGACCTTGAAATTTAGAAGGTGCATCAGTAAGGCCAAAAGGAAAGACCAAAAATTCATAATGACCCTCATGAGTTCTAAATGTTGGTTTTGGAATTTCTTCAGTCTTCATTTTGATTTGATGATATCCTGAACGAAGATCCAACTTGGTGAAGTAAATTGATCCATGAAATTCATCCAATAATTCATTAATGTCAGGAATGGGAAATTTATATTTAATATTGAGCTTGTTGAGCTCTCTATAATTTGGACATATGCACCATGATCCATCCTTCTTGTGAACCAATACTATTAGAGCATAGAAAGAACTTTGACTAGGTTGAATTATACCAAGGTCTAGCATTTCTGCAACCATACATTCAAATTCACTCTTTTGGACATAGGGAGATCTGTTTGGCCTGATGTTTGGAGGAACACTTCCTAGAATCAAATTAATAGCATGACCATGATCATGAATAGGTGGGAGGCCTTTGGGAGTCTCAAATACCATGGAATGATTGTCCAATACTTTTTGGAGATCTGGAGAAATGGATGATTTCGATGTGGGAACCTCTAGTGAACATAATTGTGAAATTATGCCTCATTTTTCTTTCTTTAGAAGCTTTGTTGTTCTGTTAGAGCTGATTATCTTTCCGGGTTTCCCTGTGATACCCCTTAATTCAAATTCCTTTCCTTCTAAAGAGAATTTCATGAAGAGTTCTTGAAAATTAAAAGCTATTGTACCCAAGGATTGTATCCATTGGACTCCTAGTACAACATCAACACCACCCATTGTAATGGAAAGAATTGGGCTATTCAATACATATTATGCCATGGATAGCTTGATATTATGGTACTTTCCTGAGAAATTTATGGTTCGTCCACTTGCGACCATCACTTGACACTCTGGTGCTAGATATAGGAAGAAATTCAATTCCTTGGCTATCTTACAATGAATAAAATTATGGGTACTTTCCGAATCAATCAACATTAGTACCTTTTTCTTCTTGATATGCCCTTCTATCTTGACAGTTTGAGTGGTAATTCCAGCCAATGCATTGCAAGATATGGTTGGATCCATTTCTTCTTTTTCTAGGTTTTGTTCCTGGTGTATATCTTCTTCTTTTGACATTTCTTGTTCCTTTTATTCCTCCTCTTCACAATCTATGTAAAATAATTTCTTCTCTGCACACTTATGACCTTTAGTGTATTTTCTATCACAACTATAACAAATCCCTTTTGCTCTTTTTTCTTCCAATTGTTGTGGTGTAAACCTTGTAGGATGTGGATGGCTAGGGGTAGTAACACTTCCATCTTTATGATTGTGAGTGGTAGGCTTCCTTGTTGCAATAATTTTGATTTCCCGTTTTCTTGCCAACCTAAATTCCTTCTCCAATGAATCTGGTTCCCAAAGGTGAACCTCATGTTGGATGTTATCCCTTAAAGTCCCTATGAACACATCAATCCTATGCTCCTTTGGAATATCTTTTACCCTTATATTCAATTTTTGAAAGTCCCCAATGTGCTCCATCACTGAACCCTTTTGTTTGAGATTTATCAATTGGCTAAACAAAGTGTTGCTTTTTGTATCCTCATAATGTGATATCATTTCATCCATAAAAATAGCCCAAGTGACAATTTCTTTACGAAAGCAAAGCCATCGATACCATACAAAATGATTTGGTTCCAAATATAAAGTTACAATGTGTACCTTTTGTGTGTTTTTCACATTATGGAGATGGAAAAATTGCTCCATCTGTAGTATCCATGTTCCGGGATCCTTGCCATCAAACTTCCTCATATCTATCTTTGGAACATGGTGGTTCTTTGATCCAATGTTAGAGTCTATGAAATCATGATTAACAATTATTTTGTTCTCATCATGAGTTTCCTTTACAACCTTTTCGCGATTAGTAAGAATTTGTTGTAGAAACTTTATCAAATCTGTCTTCAAATTTGTTTGCAAATCTTCCATGGCTTTCTTTAAATCATCCATCTTAGCTTCCATGCCATCCATCTTAGCTTCCAAGTTGTCCATCTTAGCTTCCATGCCTTCCATCTTAGCTTCCACGTCATTCATATTAGCTTCTATGCCTTTCTTTAAACCATGAATCTTAGCTTCTACACCAAAATTCTTCAAACCATCCATCTTAGCTTCTACGTATTTCTTTAAACCATCCATCTTATTTTCTGTTACTTTTTGTGAGAGTGAAATTTGTTGCACTTGGCCTCGTAATTTTGATATATCATGTTGCATTTCTTCCTCTTCTTCATGATTCATGCTAGAGCTTTCAGGTTGCTTACTAGGTGTTTCCATTTTCTTTCTTCGGGGCATCAATTACCGATAATAATGCTTCACTACGCCCTTTGAATTCCTTCAAACTAATTTTTCAAACCAATCTTATGCAAAAAAAAAAAAAAAAAAAAAAACTACACATCTTTTTTCACTTTATAGGAGCTAGATATTGAATCTGATGTATCTCTGTAATTTCGGATCTCCCAAGTCTGAAATTTCTTCCTGTGGTAACACCCTGACTAATCTTTCTAACCCCTCAAGTCTAATCAAGATTGGATTCTCCAATGAAGCATTATGCCAAATCTCCCACGATGACCTGAGTAGGGACTAGTTCAGTAGAGTGAACTTGTACAATGTGTTGTGGGTCACTGTTTCAATGTTAGGTTCTGAAAATGATACTCAAAAAAACTACAGTCTGTCCTATTTTTGCAACTTCTTATGAAAATTCAATTTGATGCTCAAAGCGAAAGTTATGATGATTTTCCCAAAGTGACCCGTTTGGAATGTAATTTGGGGGTTTGAAAAAACCCTAACTTCCTCAGATTATATCTCTGAAAATATAACAAGACAGGATCTGAAATTTGGAGCCAAGATTCAAGATGATTTCTTCTCAGATGGTTTTTTTTAGCTTCCGAAACGTTGTAGAAAAAAAGGTATAGTGAAAATGCCACGATGACCTGTTTGGAGCAACGAAACTCTAGAATCCAAAGCTCTGATACCAAATGTTATGAAACTACCTCACAAAAAGACAGAAAAGATAGATGAACACCTTAGAAATAAGCCTCTTTAAGGGGGCAACCTCCTTTACATTACACAAATGAACAATTCTTGGATGATTCAAATGACAAAACCTCCTATCTATATATAGGAGTCTAAGGGGTCACAATATAACCAAGCCAACCTAACAATAATAATATAAAGGCACAAAAATAACAATAGAGGGATTCTATGGGGCACAATAATGATAATATGGGGACAATAGGGGCACAAAAATAACAATAAAGGATACAACGACAATAGTAATGGGGGAATCACTAGTATTATAGGGACCTAACATGCGATTTGGATGTCCGAAGATCTTGATGAGTGATCATGGTACGCACTTCCTGAATGAGGTGATCAATGCACTAACGGAGGAATTTCAGGTATATCACTAGAAGAGCACACCTTATCACCCATAGGCTAATGGGACAATGGAGGCATTCAACAAAGTGCTAGAAAACACGTTGATCAACGTTTGCAATGCTCGGCAAAGTGATTGGGACCTATGCATACCTGCAGTAATGTGGGCTTATCGAATGACATGCAAGAAGTTGACTAGACAAACCCCTTTTAGGCTCGTCTATGGTGTGGAAGTAGTAATGCCTATGGGATACATCATACCTATACTGCGCATAGTAGTGCTCACAGGTATGATGGGTCATGAAGCCCTGGAGGAGAGGCTCGTGTAACTAGATGAGCTTGAAGAAGAAAGATTTTTGGTTGGATTTCACCAACAAGGCCAAAAGCAGCGCGAAAAGGCATGGCATGATCGACACATCAAGATGCGCACATTTAAGGTAAATTACATGGTTTTGTTATATGATAGTAAGTTTGATAAATTTCCAGGGAAATTCACAATGCACTAGTTAGGGCCTTATGTTATTAAGTAGATTACTGATAGAGGAGCGGTATAGCTGGTCAAGTTAAATGGAGAACCCTTCCCAGGAAAGGTGAATGGCAGTCGCTTGAAGCCATACACCGGTGGTCTGGCCATGTGACTAAATAAAAGTAGCACAGTCTTAGCACTCCAAGCAACTGAAAGGAGGCGCGCGATTATAAACTACACTACCCAGGTTGGGGAGCTGCGCAATTGGAAGATGGTGCAAGGAAATGTCATTGGGTCCGCGGTAGCGCAGAGGGAGCTACACTACTTAGGGAGAAATCATGTAGGTCAGCTGGAAAGTGATCGTTAAAGTCATTGTTCATGAAAATATGACAAAACTAAGGCTAAATGGAGTGGGTGGCTGACATTTAAGATGGAATTTATGGCGTAGATTGCTGAAAATTTGTTGCTAATCCAGCGTTAATGAACCGATTTTGGGGGGAACTATCGGATTTGAATTAAAAATTCCCTATAAATTACAAGTGGCTGTCTAACAAAAAACACTTGGCATTTTTAGAATTGAGTTGTTGTGCTTTTAGGTGCACATGAACTATGAATTCTTTCAAGATTTGATAGTGAGTCCGATGTTTGAACAATTGTCAAGGGAGACACAATCACTAGTGAATAGCATCATGTCGACCCGCGCAAAAGATATGAACACTGAAGGAGTGGTAACTGAGGAAAATGTGCAGGAAATTGATATGGGGACCGAAGTAGTTGCCCCAGAAGTGGCCGAAGTATTGGCGGAGGTCCCTAAATCCCTAAGAATGCTGAGACTAAAGCCAACCCCAACCAAGGAAACCATGAAAGACAAGAAGGGCAGGAAGCCTGTCGTACTGGTGCGCATGTCTCACTAAGACGAAACCCACCAAAGCCCACTACCTAGGAGAAAGGTAAGGCTATCAACCTAGAGGTAGAAGAGGAGGATATCGAAGACATCCCCATGGACGATGAGGATGTAAGAATATAATTTGAGGAGGTTGAAGCCCAAGGTGCGGACCGTGTTACATGGTTGTCATAGTATGTCCCTCTGCGCAAGACTAAGTCCAAGGTCCCAAAGGAAATTGATGAAAGTAAGACTCCCCTATGAACCCCTCCACTACTGGATGAAATCACTTTTGATGGTATGCGTCTGGCACAAGTACCGATATTGAAGCTTGAAGACTGGGACTTGGCAGACCATGAGAAGTTCCCACACCTGGTGACCAAATAGATGATGTGCCACAATATAGGCACAAATATGGGGATGACTACACCAGAGCCACAGAAGTCGCTCAAAGGAGTAGAAAAGGTAGGATTACTCAACCTAGTCTGGGTGCTGCAATTGCATGCCCGTGACAGTGTTGGTCATCAAGCATCTATTGTGCTTGGTGCACAAAGGGTGTTTGTGGTTGGAGGATCTGATACCCATCACCGATATGTTGATTCACCGCATAACGTGTCTGCCGTATATAGGAAAAAATCCAGCTATGATCTTTGGTGACAAGGGTGGCGAGCAGGCACTTGAAAAATCAATGAAAGAAAAGTTCACACTAGTGAAGAAGTCACACGGGTACACTATTTCTAGCATCTGTGAGCCCGTTGTGAAAGTGGCAACGCAGATCCTGGTAGGGAAGATGATGCGTAAGTGCCAAACTGATGAGGTGTCGGTGCTTATCATCGTGTTCGCATAGTAGTGCGCAGAAGGAGTCCAGTTTAACTGGTCAGACTACCTTCACAAAGAGTTCCTATAGAACTATCACAAAGCACAAGAGAAGAGCAAGACCTTCCACTACACATGGCTCTTGCTATCGATTGTTCTTGTAGAATGGGAGCTACCAAAGGAGAGAAATTCCCCTCAGTCGTGCTAGACCTTCCTGAAGCAGCGAAGTACACTTCGTTGCAACCAAGGACGCGAAACAAGTTTGGGACAACAAGATCTTCTAGATCTTCATGGAAATGAATATTAGGATGGCTATCAATCACAAGACGTGATTGTCGCCCATAGTATATGCTAACCTACAAAGATATGCTGAGTTTAAGGCTTATTTCCATTGGATTTCAATCAGGGCATGGAAGGACCCTGTGTAGAAGTGGTACGATTTGCCATACTTAGCCACAAATGATGCCATTTATGTGGTGCTGGATAAATGGCCAGCGGAATGGTGCACTACCACGGACTTGGCAGTGGGTGGAAGCAAGTCCACCGCACGGAAGAAGAAGGAAGAGGCCAAGTTGAAGATGGTACAACTGGTCGAAAAGAGGAAGAAGGATGCCACTGAGAAGTCCCAGGAAGAATAGACAGGAAAGAAGGCAAGAAAACATACAGGTGGCACAAAGAGGGCCTTTGACAAAGGCGCGCGGTCGCCTTCACCTGAGCCTGAAGAAGAGGACACAAAGCATCATGGCACGGACCCTCAGGAGACATCCACCCACATTAAGCACCCAAGAGAGTTGGAGAAGGGAGGGTCCAGAAAGAAATCCAAGGCAACCAACACCTCGTTGGACCCTATCACATTGATGAAGGGCAACTTATATGACATTGGTGACACAATCAGAGATGTCACTGTGGAGGCCCTACAACAATTTGAGAAGCAGCAACAGATCATCCTAGGGGCCATCCAGACCAAGCTATAGGAGTGGCAGAGCTACGTGTCGCAAGCTGCTACGATGTCCACTAGCTTGGCTATTGGCACATCAAAGGCTGCCGATATGCTATGCATGAAGGCTTCCAATGTGATAGTGCTCCCAGATGGAGCACTGACCATGGAAAATGAGGCTGACAAGCCCACTGTCGGCACCTTGAAGGGAGTTGAACTGAACCTAGCAATGCTCCCGCATGAAGCACTCCACCTCTTGCAGGATGGAGTAATTGTAGAGTTGAGGGCTTGTGAGCACCACGCCCTTCAGGTGATTAGTGAACAGAAGATAAACAACGAGAAGATGGCCCTACGGAGGAATGTTTCCATCATCCCTGAGGCTGAGGTGACTAGCTAGAGCAAGAAGATCATATAGGTTGTGGAGGAGGCATGCAGAATGGTCCAAGAATTGGCCATTTGGGAGGAGGAGCTAGTCCAGGTCTGCATCCACAAATTGGCCACAGGGGTGCGCGACACTTAGACAGAGATGGCATGGGTACAATTAGAGTTGAACCTTAAAATTAAAGAGCTCCAGTTGAGGGCCCAACCTTCAACACCACCAGAGGTAAAGGAAAAACGGGTGGAAATTGTCACAGAAGCTATCACAGTGGTGGAGGGTGCAGTAGAAGACTGCACACAGTTGTTTGAACAATCGTTTGAGGTCTTGACCAGCTTGCAGGAGGACCCAAACATCTAGAGACTAGAGACAGAAGCGTGCAAACTCCAACAACTCTATGACGAAGTAAAGGGCACAGTGCAAATTGTCGTGCTAACACAAAGGTTAGCTAAGCTACAAGAAGCCAAGTAGCCAAAGGAATAGGGGGATGCAGCACTGCACAAGGAAGTAGTGTTGAAGGCACAACTAAAGCCCTGGCTAAAGGAATCTTACATAGTCACAGGAAACATTGAAGGAAAGCTCGTGACTCTGCAAGCGATGCAACAATAGCTTCAGGCTGACAGTGCAAGGGCAGTAACCGAGAAAACAATTAAAGATGTGAAGCAGGTAGTAGCTCAGTGCACAGCCGAAGTTGCAGTCATCAAGGTCGAGCTAGATAGGCTTCGTGCAAAGATCTTCACACCTACTGAGTGACTCGAGGGTGAGTCACTATCTTTGTGTTGGGGGCCTGTCGGGAGCGAGATCCCCGAAGGGCAATTTTGGGGCTAAAATCCCATGTTAAGACAATTTTTGTAATATTATTCTAAAGACTCTGCATTTTGTGGTCACGGAGCACAAAGGTGTTATGTGTCATAAGGGGCACTCTGCCCCTTTTTTTGTAAAGTAAATTCAGCTATAAGAGATCTACCCATGGTCCACAGACCATGGGATTTTCTAAAAAGAGGTAAGCTCTAAGTAGTTTGAGAGGCACAACATGTAAGAGAGTCATAGCTTTAGAGCAAGAAGTCTAAGACTTGGGTTGTAGTGTAGGTAGAGAATCTACAGCTGAGTGCGTAGAGGCCTAGGGTAGAAGTCTACCACTGAGTGTTCAGACCCCTGCAGCTGTGTGCGCAAGGTGGACAAATTATGTAACACTCGGGAGACATTAATAAAATGAGTTATTCTGCAATTTCCATGTCTTTGTTCTATTGACAAGTTTGGATATATTATGTATGAATTTCCTTTATTATGCTTATGTGGTACACAAATGAATGCAATTACATTAAATAAATGCACTTACGAATATCTGATTACGTGGTGATAACTTTAAATATTTGAAAAGATAAGAAAATCAATTAGGATAATTGAGGAATCTGCATGGCGCATTGGCATAGCAGCGCGAAAGTACCTAAGCCACAGGTTAGGATTATGCAAAGGTCGATCGTATGCTTTCGCGAAGGTATTGAAGGCTAGAATAGAGGGTTTGTCTTACCATCCCTACATCGAGATCACTTGTGTGAAGGCAGGGATAGAAGGAATCAAACAACATCACAACCATCTCAGGGTGCGAAACTTGGTTCCAGCATCCCCCCATACTACTTCGGGTGAGACTTCGGTCCGTGCTCCACGGGCTAATGCCAAAAGCGCCAGTAGTGTAGGTATTTGTTTGGCTAATTAACGTTGAATCTGGGTCAGGCCCCCTCAAGCCAACAATGAGTGTGACATATGTTTACATGGTTAGATCAAATCATTTGCACAAATATAACCCCTTGAATCCACCAAAACAAGCTTATATACATTTTGCGACAAATAACATGCGAAAATACGACATTTTTCCTTTCTTACAAAACAAACCAAAACACTTAGAGAAAACAAATGGAATGGATTTCAATGTTTGCGACAACAATATAAAATACCAAGGTAGGCTCCGAAATTTGGTGCAGGCCAAAATTTTGGAGGGTGTTGTAGCAGTGACAAAAACAGCCAATCATGGTGATAACCCTTAAATTTTGTAATACACATTGTAACTATAGGGAAGTTACGTTTGCACCATGGGAATATTTGCAACATAATATAGTTGTGATAATCTTAGTTAGGTCTTTGTAAGAAGAAATAGTCTCATATTTTGTAATCTCCTTACATTACCTTCAATATTTTTGAATACCCAATGTATACTTGGAGTGAGACCTCGCCTCCTTGCAGGTGTTGACAATGTTGGTATCCATGGGGGTTTTGGTGGAAAACCCTTGAACCCTAATTATGTTTCCCTCCTAGCATGAAAAATCACCAAAGGATTTCTTCTTGGATTCATCAATATTCTACTTTATGCTGAACTTTTTCTTTGGATAAAGTATCGAATTGACCTTCCAAAATGATTTTATGTTGGATATGAGCCATTCTTTCCTCATGTTTATGTTGTGCTTGAAACATATTTCCAAACACTTCTTGATTCCATTTATTGATATATGACTTGAGGTATTTAAGTTTATACTAATTTTGTTTCATAATGGATCCATCAGATGGGTTTGCTTCGAGTCCCCACTACTCAAACTTGTATTTGAATTGTGTATGTTGTACCTTAAAACTATCAAATTAAAATGGATTATTTTTTGAACATGTTTTAATTTCTAATTTTAGGAAATTTGGTCAATGATCTAAGATTTTACTTACAAGTATGGACGCTTCCAGGAATAAGTATTTTTCCAATATGGTATGGAAGACAAGGAAATAATATAGATGGGAGGTAACATGTTGATCACCTCCTCTATAGTTTTAGGTGATTTTTTCATTGTCCACTTCTATATATACAAGTTGTATATATTTCATAGTGTCCTTAAATTAGTCTATGTCTAAATCAAATATTCTAATCCCTTCTCTTTTCCTCCAAGGATTAAATGGAGTTGAAATTTCCACCTACAATCCAAGGTATCCCTCCCACTGTTGGATTCAAATTATAAAGAGTTCACAGGAAGCTTGACATGTCACTGAGAATATGTGGGCCATAGATGTTGATGTATCCTTCCTCTATCAATCCTACATGCTAGAATTTAACTATTAAAATTCTTGGGGTTGCTGAGAAGTTTGAAATATAAAATTCTTTAGGGTTACATATGATTGTAAAAAACCTCCTACTTGGCATGTTGCATCAGTGGCTATATTTTATGATTCAACCTAACATCTGGAGGCAATGGCATCCACCCTCCCACTAGATCACTTTATTTCTCGAATCACAACAATTGCAAGTTGTTCTTCCTCTAATCCTAGTTTAAAAGCATATGATTACCCTTGAAATTGAGGCCTCTCATGTTCTATGATAGATATTCATTGATAAGAAGGTGAAGAGGAGAAAAAAATCATCGGCATATGGTTTATTCTTCGCAAATTCATTGGCATTTCTCCCAATTTTGCAAGAATTTTTTCTTTCTTATGTTGCTTGAACACTTCTCTTCTTTTGTGATGTTTCATTGTTCTATAGAAAAGATCAATTTAACATCCAAAGAGGAAGAGGAGAATAAATTACTCGAAGGATCACTTGAAGGCTGAAGTTTGGATTTAGTAATGTTTTTTTGATATTTTGAACCTAATTCTCTATGATTTCTTTCAGGTCCTTACCTTTCCATGACCATGACTTGTAAATCTAGTGAATCCAAGTTCATATCTTCAATCACTTCTAGGATGTATTAGGTTGTGATCTCTATCATGACTACTTCATTGTTAGTTATAGGAAAATTTCCGGGAGGGATATTGGTTATCATTGGTTGTGAGTTGTTTGTTGGGTTTTCCTTATGCCACTTATTCCTTGAAAATGTGATTTGACTAGATTCTCCAATAGTTCCTGCTACCAAACTAGCTACTTATAGATCTTCTAATTTATTGAATGTATTATATGTTTGTATTATTGGATATATATTCTTAGTGGGCTAATATTGCAAGTTCTTGCACCATTGACGGGATTGAAAAAAACCATCCTTCTCTTCACTAGGGTCTAGATTTTGGGTGAGTTCTAGCTGAATTAGAGGATAGTATCCTGAATAAATAATCATATTCATGGAAATGTCAACAATGAAATGAAATATGTTCATAATCCAAAGACCATTTCTACAGTTCGTCCTCCTTGACTCTTTTATTTTTCTTTCTTTTTTGTGATCTATTTTCACTTGGTTATGTTCTATTCAATGTCAATGGATATTCCATAAAATGGGCCTATGGAGACTGTTATGCTTCTTAACCTGCAAAGCAATACCGAACCGAGAATATGCGAGAAAAAATACCGAGAACACAGAATATGCGAAGAAAATATACCCAAAACACAGAATAGCAATGATTTTATTACTCAGAGAGAAATGTTCACAGGCCTCTTCGAGGGGGCAACCTCCAATAGAGCAGAGCTCGATTACAAAACAAGACACGATGCTCCTCGCAGGGAGTCTCTATCCTTTATATATGACTCATACATGCAATACCACGGGCCAATACCGTGGGTTTTATTAATACCATCTATCTAATACTACCGCCCATTTACCCTCTATCTAATACTACCGCCCATTTGCAACTAACTGTGGTCCCGTCATTAATTGCGGGTTAACCA
>APFE031269448.1:0-12610 GCA_000404065.3 Pinus taeda | reverse complement strand
TCATACAAAACAGAGCAAACAGAACATGAATTTTTCTTCTGGCCTTTGTAGGGTTTCCCACATCCAAAACACCTAGCACTTGATGTCCAAGCAGCAGGGAAATATGCATTTTCCATTTTAGTTATAGAATTATTTGAGCCTAAAAGGAGTAGACCTTGTGTTCCTGCATGCCCCGTTCAAATCTAGTGCTCGTGTAACTTAAGGAGCAGCTTGTTTACAACATTTTGGAAGTGTGCCATTACTCACTGTTACTGACAGATAGTGATCATTATTTATTGATTGTGCACTCAAGATGTTTATAATGTTTATAATGGAGGTGTGACTAATATCATGTGTTGATTGATCCATTCACTGACCAATAGAAGTGAAAACTAAAAAATATCTTAACATGAATGACTCCATTGATTGTGCCAGCTTAAGGAGTGCCCTACTATTGAGCCCACTGAGCATTGATAAATACTGATATCAATATATGTATAGGAATTGAATAGTTTGTTTTGTCATTTATACGTAAGTTTTACTTAAATGAAGTGAGAAGGCAACTAGAAAAATGCAAGATATCATAATTGCATTTTTGTATATTATCATTTATACATATCGTTTCCCAATAGATTTGGGAAAATTCAAAATATTTATAATGCATTTATTCATGTAGTCTTTTCCATAATTCATTGTTGTTGTAATTCATCATAGATTTATTATTTTGTGTGTTCAAGACATTATTTGAGTTAGATATTGTTACTCCATGGAGTTTCCATGTTGAAGCTTATGAGGATTTTAGTTGGGAGGAAAATGAATTAGTTAGAATGATATAACACAATCTAATTTTTTATTGGACATTTTAGAATGCCATTGATATATTTTCTCTAAGATTTGGCACTTATGGATTGTATAGTATTGGTAAATGTTTGCACACAATTTAATACCAGTGTTTATTAATGACTTAGTGAACAAATAACTTCCATAAGTTAGTCTTTGATGGTTCTTCAACCTTATATGCAATTTCTGATGAGGTAGATTCCTGGACTTGATACCTGGTTTTAGTATGTGTAGAGTTTGTTGAGAAGGGAACAACAAAAAATCCCTTAGGATATGCATCAAGTATCTCTAAGGAATCTTCCATTAAATCTCAGAGATTCTTAGCTTGGACCAATTGCTCATGTATCATAGTTAAATGGAATTTTCTGAACTTACCATTTTTTTTACTATTAACTCAAGCTTTAATTTTATATGAATGCAACTCAACCTTCCTATTTTTCATTTCTTGGATTGGTTGATGGTACAAGTTCTCTTATAAAATTTCTATAGAAGTCAATAGGATTTCCTCCCATGAAGACACTTACTTTCATTATTTGTATTATGTCTTTACTTGCTATGGCTAGACAATGTTGTTCATGTAAAGTGCTAAATGAACACAGAGTGGGCTATTAATCTTGATACACCTACCCATTGCCAAATAAAGAATTTAGATGGAACATTGAATAATGTCAAATGATGGATTCAATTTAGTAATTTACTTTTACATTTACAGGTTTACATTGATGATTGCAGAAATGTCAATTTTACATTGTTGGGATTTTATTTTTTATTTTTTATATAATAATTTTTTAATAATTTTATATTTTTTATGACTTTGATGTCCCCCCATTTCCCGGAGATTTCGCTAAATTTTGGGGTTGCTTATATATGACCCCCTTGTGTTTATCCCCGCTCACGCATTTCCCTGTCTCAAAAACTCAATGGAACATTGGTAAAAAAAGATGGAATATTGTTATAATAGTCAACAAGTCCATTCCTATGGTATCCAAAGTTGATGAAGTTGAACGGCAAAGGAAGTTTCCCGGATTGTCTCAACAAGACTCGTTTCAGTGTGTAGAAAGTAATAATGAACTCAACCTTCCATTTTCTAAAAACATACATGAAAGTGCCTTCTCTTTGCTATACAAATAAAGCAATAAATGACCATTTGATATGGAAGGAACATGATAACCTTCACTCATAGGGTACCTACCCACTTTATGAAAAGGAATTTCCTTTGCTTGCCATGTTTGAATGCTAATCCATGTGGGTGCCCCTTTCCAACATGTTATGTAATTGTATTATGGATTTGCGTACATATGTTCTTCGTATGGGCCTGTATGTTTCCTATAGTTAGGCTATCCACTTGGGTTGACATTATTGAATTGAGAAGAATGATCTACCATGTTGAAGAGGCTTCCAATGCATGTCCCCATTACTTGTTAGTTTTTGTAAAGATAAGATACTAAAAATTTCTTGATGAGTTTTGGTGGCTGGCAAACATTCTATAGGGTTTCAAAATCCTTCAATCACTGTGGTGTTGTGACCCTTGTGCAAGCATTCATTGAATGTGAAATTCATATTTAGTAATGTAATTTCCAAATAGCATAAAAATATTGGGTAGATGGTCCAAGAGCTGCAGGAATGTATTGTCAAGTTCTTTTTTCAAAGTTTTTAGATAGTTGTAATTTCCACTTGACTATATGTAACAAACTCTATAATTTTCCATTCCATTGAGCTTTGGTCATCCATGGATTTTAATATAACTTATTTCTATGCTAGTTGCCTTGCTCTCTATATTGTAAAGAAGTTTTGGATATATTTCCATATGAGATTCAAAGTTTTTAGGCTCCCTTAGAGTCCAAATGAGAAGTTCAGTCTGAACTCTTATAATCTAACGAAAGCAAACTTTTGTGTACCCACCTTTTATTTAACTTATGAAAAATTGAGTTGAACTGTAGATGCCTTAGAAATATGACGCTCTCTCTACTTTCCTTACCTTCTTAACTTCTTCAAGGATGAAGATTGTTGTCTAAATTTACAACCCAAATATTTGTTAGCGTTTTCTAGTGAACCCTAATATGAGATGACTTTGAAACTTCCATGATGCATGCATTTGTAGATACATTATTATTATTATTATTATTATTCTGATTTTGAATCTAAAATATGCTTGTTTTCTTTGAGATAAAGAACTTTTATATGGCTCATTCAATTTGCTTGGGATTTTCTTGCATGTACAATAGGGAACAATCACAACTTTTCTAAAGTTTTCAATGCCTTGTCTTGGATTTGGTCATCAAAATTACCTCTTGTCTACAAATATGCTTTTGAATTGCTCAACGCTGATGAGCCTTACACAAGAGGATGACATTGCTCAACCCTAAAGAGAATCTATTCTTGAGAGAAGAGGATTTATGAGGATGTTGGGTTATTTATCTTTAACCTTGAACTCTTTTTCTTTGTTTTTCTAATCTCATATCCCATATATTGAAAACTTCTTTAGTATTTAAAATAATGTTTCCCACTTTACCCGCACATAGTGAATGGAATCATTTGTTAAGTTTGTAGTGATTGATAGGGAAAATTTACTTTCTAGTAAATCTTTGTTGTGAAGTAAATTAACTACCTAAATCGAGAGAAATCACATTCTTCTCATGTGAAATTTTGTTAGCGTCAAAGCCTTCTCAAATCATATAGAGAAGATATTAAGGAAATTTTTCTATCAAAATTTGCTAACTCTTAAAATTTCGTTTGCCTTATGTGCCTTTCTATAGTAAAATACTATATTTTTTTAGATGAAGTCCAAAAGCTCAACCGTAAGACTTGTGTACTAAAGGGATTATCACTCACGTGATAAGAAAAAATACTCACGATTATGGGTACATAGGCTCTTGCAATTGAGCATTTGGGCTTTATCTTTAGAAGCAAAAGATTTTGTTAGAACATGCCAAAATAATATGGAGAAGATCCATCCACCCACAATAACCAACAACTTGTGATGGATCTTTTATTTTTGGAAAAACCTTAATATCAATTTTGGCAGATCCCTTATGTAAGTCACATGCAACTTTGGACAAGGAAAGGAATATGACCAGTGACAAGGAATCACAGAGGACCTATTCTCACAAACTAACACCCATTCTTTAACCAAATCAGAAAATGATTCAATAAGAGAAGTAACAAGAGGCTTAGATACCAACATACCACTAGAGGAGGTGGCTAGAGCTCCAATTAGTGCAAGATGAACTCGATTACCTCCTTCTAGCGTCAGAGAGATTTCCTCTATTAGATCCTTAGCTCATTGAGAATGAATTGAAGTTTCGTCCATGGGAGTATCTGAGGGGGTGTGTGAGGTATCATTCCTGAGTGCACTCGGGCCAACATTGGATGAAGTTACCTTAGTGGTCTCCTTCGGCCGATGATCTTTCTAAAACTTTTTTTAACAAAAACTTACAAAACTTTAGGGTGTGTCCATATTGGTGACATCTTCATAATTTGAACATAATCCCTTCATAGTCCAAAGGTTGTAGATTATTGCTTCCATCCCCCATATCTAGGTCTTCTAATAAGCCCTCTCGTAAGTTAATATTTACTAAAACCCTTGCCATCAATTTGTATTTGATTAGTAGAAAAGAGTAATCCACCACTAGCAAGGTATCTAGACTATTCCCCACATCTTTGAAAATCTCCTCTTTCCATAACTTTGGAAGCCAACTGAGGAGCCAAACCTAGATTAGTGTTATGTCTAACCTCTCCCTAATCGCATCGAAAAGGGGTGTCCAAAATTTTAATATAACTGGAGTTGAGTCTATACTCCATATCCTCTAAGATATGGCTAGGGATTCTTCATGAGATTTGTAGTCAAGCTGTATCCACCCTTTGGCCAAAATAAAAACATCATGGGGGTTTGAAACAATTGGACTTACTTCGAAAACCACCCAAGCTTCCAACATTTTGATGTTGAACTTCTAGTCTGACATCCTACTAACTAGGTTTTTACCTGTCATCATTGTCACTTCTTGTATCCACACATCCACCCCTAAGCTCATGATGAATTTGGTGTGAGGCTTCTTTCTTTTGATGACCCTATCCTTTTCTCCCTTAGATGCCTGGCTTGAATCCACTGAATGAGGTTTTTTGAAACCCTCAATTCTTTGAACATCCCGCTCGCCTCCCCTAGATTCAAAGCCCCCAATATTTTGAAACACTAGAACAAAAAGGTTTTGCATATAATTTGGGATGCTACTGGAAATTGGGTTGTAACCCTTAGTCGAGACTTGCCTTGTAACAACTTGTGCAGATGGTGTTTCAATGCCTAAATCAAATCATCCAGGTACCCATGATTCCCTTCCCCATAAGGCACATAATTAATTTATGAGCAAGGTGCATTTACCTTAGAGGAGATCTCCGTAGCCAAGCCTACATGAGTGCGTAAAGTCCCAAAAAACAATATTGCTACTGGGGTTTTTTCCCATAACCCCTCAAGAGGAGACTGAACCCTTATGTGACCAAGGGAGATAACGGATTCCTTCCATAGGCAAACGATTATCTACGATGGTATCCCTTCTAGTTGCAAACATTCTCTCCAAACCTCCACCAGGACTAGGCCCGTGGAAAATGTTGATTGGAGGTCTGACCCCTCTATTCCTTGTCTCCTTTCTTTCTAGTAGGCTATAAACTCCTCAAAATTTCTAAAAATGGGAATTTAGTCACAACTCTCTTTGTTGAAGTCCACAAAATCCTCCCTGACCATGCTAGAAGCTTTTATAGTAAAAAATTCCAGATCAAAGGTTGTCAGGCCCACCAGAAATTTGATCTCCTCTTAATAGTTATCTCTTCATCTACCTCTCTCTACAAGACTCGATGCAGTAACAGATAATCCCCCGTTGACTCCTCTCCTCTATAACAGGAAAAAACACAAACTTACTAGGTGAAAAACGAAAAATCAGAGAGATTTAGTGAGGAGGAAAGAAACTTTCCCCTTGGTTAAAAATTCAAAACCCTAGCCCATCATCATTATGCACTAGACCTCCCACTTCACTCCTCCCATATCTCACCCCAACAATATTATATATGTTAATATATAATATAAATATAATAATATTATACATACTTATTATTAACATAATATATGTTATACTTTATTATATTATTATATATACTTTATTTATTTCTTTTTTTACCTTTTGCAAAAAGAAATAGCTAATATATATGAGATGGTATCAATATATTTTGTTACAATGGTGTCTACACCTAATTTATAATCATTAATATGCACTTGGTCTTCAAAAGTCGTACGTTTCCTTTTGCTTCCTTTTTCTTTAGGATATACAGTTCAATCTTGCATTATGGATTCCTATATATATATAAAGAAAGAAAGTTATCTTAAGTTATGGATTCCTTTCTACATGTATTTAGTCCTATTAAGCTCAGTATTTGTTATATATTTTCTAATTTTAATTTTTTTGAGAAGAACTAAACTGCCATACAATACCTGTTCACTTTGATATTTTCATTTCCCAATTAAAAAGTTATACTAATTACTTTTCATGAATGATTTCTTTTAATTGAAAATTTCAAATTCAATAACATGAAAAATTAAAAAGTTAAACATGAATGTGAAATCATCTTAAAACTATGAAGTGATAGAAAAACCTTTTTTTTATGAATAACTTTTAACTAGCACATCCATATAAATTAGATGGTTGGTAAATATTGATAAGCATCAAAATGCATACCCCACAATACATCTTACATTGCCTAGATTAAAATATATTGTAAAAATTAACTAGATTATAACTTTATTATTATTATTACTACTACTATTACTATTATAAAATGAATTAATATATGAGTTAAACAACATTCTTAATCGTGGATATCCACTCCCACTTTACCATGTTTTTTTTGTCAGTCAAATTTCTTTGATTATATTATCATAAAAACATATATTACAAAATGGGTCTCATTGGCCCCCCAAGCTTCATTTCGACTAGACCTATTGGCACTGCGGGTTGGAGTATTCGAAAGATTGATCCTTACAAGCATTATTTCCGCCAAGTTTAAGAGCCATACATCACAAAAGAGAGACAAAAATAGCACAAATGTTGACATCAACATATCAAGGAGGGGGGCGGGGAGGGACTACAGGAGGTGCAACATGAAAGCTAACATGTTCATGCATATGGAAGTTGATGTGTTCAACTCGAGCTTCCAGATCACGAAGACGCCCATTGGTGCAATGTTGGCTCTAACGAAGATTGTGCAGCTTCTCCAGAATCTCATTCCAAATAAACTGAATATCATTTATATATGCAACCACCTCATTACGGTCCTCATATCATCATTCTCTAATGGTCCATATTTTCCTGAATTCATCTAAGTTTCTTTGTAATGGACTCCAATGAAGTTAGAGCGTCAACCCAGCTAGGAGAATGAATTAGAGAGGAAGCCACCTCACCATCACATTCCATACCTCTAGAATTACTTGAAGAAGAGCTTTGACTGAGAGCCAGATGACCTAAAGGGAAATGATGGCCACCCCCATGGCATGGTTTCTCATGATGGCGCAACATGTTGATCAGACTATGAAGATTATAAAACGAGACGTGGAAAGGGACAAGACACCCCCTTTTAGAGTAGAAGATAGAGCCCCTACCAAAAACACAAGGGAGTCTATCTAGCTTCGAAGCACTACACACCCATCGAGGAGAAGCCCTGGATCGATAAGAGGTAGACATATTCCAAGTTAAACTTACGACAGGGATGCCTTATGTAACTAGGTGAATGACCTTCTAAATGATCGTTGCATGCACCCAATTAACTGGAGACCCCACCCACATGGAATTAACCCCATACCAACAATAATTCAAAGGGAAAAATGGAGTTATAAGAATTCACTGACTCAATACAATGAAGACAGTGAACACGAGAGCCAGACTGGAACAAAGAAGGTGGTAAAATTTGATTGGAGGTAGACACAAGCTAGAAAAATTGCCAGCGTCTAGGGTTTGAGCAGTTGAAACCCTCCGACTTAGACCCCTGAAATCCCCACAATGAGAATTACCGATGTCACTCTCCTGGTCACTTTTCCACTTCAAAAGACTCCATATGGAAATAACTCAAAGAACATCCATTTAATAACAAAGAACCTAGGCAGAGAACCAAAGACAAAGTAGAGGGGTTATCTTCACGAAGCACGAGAAACAATCCACCTTAAACTTTCTTTCAGAATTGATGAAAATTCGCCTTATTTCCCTTCCTAGCTCGGTGCCGAGAAGAATTTTGCCTCTCCAAGTCGAGCTCGGGTCCCAAATACTGATTTGAAAATGATAGTGAATCCATACTACAGAAAGATGGTAAGCCACTGCATTGCACCAACTGAGCCAACACCCAGGCGAGCACACTTGGTCTCTATCATGAACCTTACTACACTCCCAATGCCATAAACTCATCACCCAAGTTACAAAAGTTGAGTGATTACCCTGAGCACCATTTAATTTCCAAAACTCAGCTTCAAGAGAGTTCGCATGATAGGAGTATTGTCATCGTGATCCATAATTAATAACTAGCATGTTTTCCGCATGGGAGAAGGGCATAGCCTCGATGCCTAGTTTCCAAGTCTTTATCCACAACCATAGGGGATTACTATGGAATTTTTTACTTGTAAATAATGTTTGTTATAATGCCATGAGACAACACAATGGCTTATCAATACCACACGCCAATGCGGCACGTGTAGATATGATATTTTCTTTAATTAATTAATTTGAGATAAATTCATTAAAAGAGTATAACTAACTTGAATATAATACTAATGTTGTGAATATTTTGGCATATTCTATGCAGATTAAATCTTTACCATCTACCCAATAATTAATTAAAATTTTCAAAAGTTTATTACGAAATAAACAAAATTCTAAAAAAATTATTATCAATAAAATGAAAAATAATAACATAATTGTTTTTCGGCATTTTGATGTTTCTATTCATATCTATTTTAGCATTTGCATTTTTAAATTAAAAAATTAGACTGGATTTATTTATTGCAAATTTAGAATTCATTTAACATAAAAAGAGAAAAAAATAAAGAACATAGAGCAACAACAATGAATGCCTTTTGGTGCATGGTTGTAATCAAACACACTTTAACATTTCAAATAAAGTTGCCTACAATGTTAGAAGGCCGTCATTATTTATATATATATATATATCTATAATAAAAGTTATATAACAATAACTTAGTTATGGTTTTATTTAATATTTCTTATTAGTTAGGGTTTTATTTAATATTTCTTGTTAAATTATGGTCGTAAGAAAAAGATAATTATGTTGACAAGTTTATTTTTATTTTAAAATAGATTGGTTAGAATTTTAATTTAATTATGCCCGAAAACCTTTTCAATAAACTCGATATAAATTACAAAAGCCTAAACTCAATAAAAACACAAAGTTTTAAAAAATAATTGATACATGGTTCTAATCAACGCATTATTTTCAAATATAGTTGTTAATGATCGTCTTGAAAGGACCATCCATATTTCTTCATGTTTCTTGAAAAACGTATGTTAATAAAAACTACATATATTTGTTAATGCTGGTCTTAAAAAGCCACATATATTTCACTAAACCATGGTTTCAACAAAAACCAAGAAGATAACTTATAATTCCAAAAAGGGAGATTACAGAAATCACTGGCAGTTAAACTAGTTGAAACTGAACTTAATTTATCCTTTTAAAATTTAATTAATTTGTAAGAGGGAATGAATATACTTTGGTTGACCGTTGAACTGACAGTTGAACAAATGTATGGACAGCGATAAATAAAGAAATTGAGTGAACAAATGCTGAGTTAGCTCAACACTGTCACCTGCCAAGAACACTTTGCTGAAGCAAGCCATGGATCCACGGACACCTTCTCCAGTGCCATTGCTTGACGTCGAGCCATTCAAGAACACCAAAACAATCGTCATAAGCCGCAGGGAGGCGATGCTCAGGTTTTCTCCTGTACTCCACCGATATACAAATCGCCTTGGTTTCTGTAGCCACTTTATTAAGATAACTGTGATACACAGGTGAAGCAGCGGATTCGATGCGGAAATGCCCTCCGTGAACATAAACAAGCATAAACAAGATAAATACGAACGAACTTAGTAGACGCTTGTTTGAGGATTGATGACAGGGCGAGGGAGATAAATACGAACGAACTTAGTAGACGCTTGTTTGAGGATTGATGACAGGGATCGATAGTTTCGGCGGAAATTGTGGACTTCGGCGCCAATTATAAACGGTGTCGCCCGCAAATTTATTCATAACTCCCCGTAAACATCGAACATATTGTGTGTGAGATGCACACACAATATATCATAAATACCCAACGGCGTCCAGAAAATATTAACTTTGCGGCTTTCCTTCGTTCCATTTTTTCGCCCTGTTTCAGTTCACGTTGCATTTCTTACTTCCCCACGACCGTCTCGTTGAATTTCTCCACGCTTTTCCCTCAAATATCTTCCAGCGTCGACACCGGTAGGTGCTGTTCGGAGCCAAGAGGAACGAGTATTTCTCCACGCTTTTCGCTCAAATATCTCTGTTTCTGTACGGTTTCCAGCGTCGACACAGGTAGGCGCTGTTCGGAGTATTCTTTTCTAGTTTAGAGTATGGTAATATCAGTTTCTTCATTCATATTTTGGAGGATTTTTTCCCTCAACTTCAGGTCATTTACAGTGGTATGTAAATGGTTGTTTCTTTTCTTTTTTTTTCTTGGAAAAAGATAATTGAAATGGTGGGGTTGACGAATGGGATTTGAAAAAGATGGTATAGAAATTTTTTTAGATTTTTTTTATTTGAATTTAGGTAAGAGTTTTTGATATGTTTTACAAATTTGAAAAGGGTTTTGAAATTTTTTTAAGGTTTTGTTGGGTTTACAGAAAGAAGAAAGAAATTCTTTTAAATTTATTAGGCTAAAGATAACCTATAAGTTTACAGTGTTTATAGTACATGTTGTAATATTTGGTTTAACATTTTGATTTGCTTAAAATAAAATTATATTTATAATTAATAATTAAATCTTGATACATCTTAACTCTAAATTTACCCAGGCCTAGAGGGATCAAATCTTTTAAAACACAAACATGTTTTAGAGAAAAAAAAGATTTGATCCATCTCACTCATTGATAAATACATAATTAAGATGAAATCTAGATTAGTAATTTAATATTTACCATTATTTTTGGTAAAATTAAATAGAATCCAAACTAATAATTTAATATTTGCTGTCATTTTTAGCAAAATTAACCTGGGTTTAAAGTAATCAACTGTGATGTGCATAAAAATTAACCTGGGGTTTAAAGTAATCAACTGTGATGTGCATAAAAATTAAAAATTAACCTAGGGTTTAAAGTAATCAACTGTGATGTGCATAAAAATTAAAAATTAACCTAGGGTTTAAAGTAATCAACTGTGATGTGCATAAAAATTAATCTGGGGTTTAAAGTAATCAACTATGATGTGCATAAAAATTAATCTGGAGTTTAAAGTAATCAACTGTGATGTGCATAATGTATAATTTGAGGGAAATTTTGGACCAAAATTAGGACCTCAAATCGATTCCTAACTAATTAAGAATTTTAAAACTTTGCATGCCAACCCAAAATACGATGTGAGATGCACACACAAAACGGCGTCACAAATTCTTACTTCCCCACCACCGTCTCGTTGAATTTCTCCACCTATAAAAGGATTAAATCTTTTAAAACACAAACATATTTGAAATAAAAAGATAATTAAATCTTTTAAAACACAAACATATTTTGAAATAAAAAAGATTTGACCCGCATTAGTCCCAGATAGATTCTATATTATTGATTTAATTATACAAATTTCTTTTGGAAAAATTAACCAAATTAACCTTGATTTATCGTGATTAAGTTTGATGTGCATGCTCTGTATTTTGAGGACCAAAATTAGGAACCCACATTACTGTAACTTTTCTTCAATAAGATTTTAAGAATGGCAGCAGTTGAAGCTGAATGTGAACCGAATACTGCGATAGAATAATAATTCTGATTTGCTTGAACTTGTCATGTATTGGCATATAGTAGGTAGCTAGGACTCTTTATCATGTTGTAGTTGACGAAGCCGTTTTCAAATGGTATGCGCAGGTGGTTTAGTTTTTATTTACAGGCTATTTGTTTGTGTGCGCAGATTGTATTGTTTCCCAGCAATTAATTGGAGTCCATCTGTGTAGACTCCTCTTTGCCCTGGACATTCCTTGCATCCCATCTGGTTGAGCAGCCCCAGATCTTTTCCAGCAATTAATTGGAGTCAATCAGCCTAAACTCCTCTTTGCCATAACAATTCCTTGCATCTCGTCTGGTAGAGTAGCCCCGGATCTTTTGGTTAAACTCTTTTTGCAAAGTCCATAGTTCAGATGGATTCATTACCAAGGAAGCGGAACAGAGAAGCAGCGGTAGACCGTGTCAATTTAGAAAACACACCTCGGCTACGCAATGATGGTGAGTCTTCCGCATCATCAGCCTCGCACCTTTCTTTCCAACAGCAGAGGAAGCGAACAAAGGGCTTAGATTTGCATTTTACAGCAGCTTCCGTTGCTCCTCCTCCTCCAGGAAGGGTTTGTTTCCCTAATTCACCAGAAAGAGGATTGAAAAGTATTCTTGATTTCGGCCTCGAATTAGGACGAGGCAAATTAGGAAGCGAAAGATTGAAGCGAAAGATTGAAAAAGATTATGATTTCGGCCTCGAATTAGGACGAGGCAAATTAGGAAGCGAAAGATTGAAGCGAAAGATTGAA